>VZTL01066148.1:29261-58437 GCA_013400535.1 Scopus umbretta | reverse complement strand
AGGAGAAAATAAAAAAAAAAAAAAAAAAAAAAAAAAAAAAAGGGAAGAAACCCCTCCAAATTTTATTTTAAACAATTTCAACGGCTTTATTTTTGGTCTTAGTTTTTTAGGAGAGACTTCAAGTTAAAAGAGACTTGCAGATGACTGAGCGTGTACAAACACTTCTCATGTAAGCTGTCTGTTTTAGTACAAGCCATCGTTGGAGAGAGGGTGTAGAAGGCAGAAGGGCCGCTTGTGCATAGTGCTTTGAGGGATGTGGTTGTACTTGGGCTTTGCCTTGTGTGGCATTTGGGCATCCTTACATCGGATGTTCCTGTTGACTCTGGATTCCTGGCCAAACCCAACTCCCACCCTTTGGGAGCGCGGTCTCATGTCTCTAGGTAACGCTTGTTCCTGGCTGAGTCATCTGCAGGTTTGAGGGATGTGCTTGATTAAGGTTGTGGTTTTCTTCTCATTTTGCTGGGGAATTTTGGATCAATTCCGCCTCCCATCCCACTCCTCTCCCTTTCCTCCCCAAAAGGGTGGGTTATTGCAATAAAGGAAAGTGAGCTGCAGAGAATAGCAACTGTTAGACTGCAACGTGGGAATTGTTCGGTCAACCTTGTGAGTGGGTGCTGTGGAGAGGAGGGATGGTACAGGCATTAAACTGATGTTTTGTAGGGGCTCTTCAAATTACATGGGTGTCATGCAAGGGATTACAGAAGGAAGAGATGCTAATGCTTCATCAGCGCTCATCTCCCAAGCCTGTGTTAATGTGTTTGGTTAACATTATACCATAAGGGGTATATCTGGGTAGTCTCATTAGCCCCTCTGAGATGAAGGAGAAGATAGAAATCTTTACATCGACAGCAAAGCCTTGGCCAAATCCTGGTGAGTCAGTGAAAGTTAAGTGAAAGTGAGTCAGTGAAAGCAAAGTACAGTTGGGGAGCTATGGGGATGCCAATTTGCCAATTTATTTGTAGAGAGTTCCTATTTCAGGATGATGGCTTTTTGACTATCCTTTCTTAGCTTCTATTTGTTTTGCTTGACACTCTGTAGACACAGTCTTTTCCTCTTTTAAATTTATTATGTATTCAGCTGGGACACGCACAGACTGACGGATTCTCTATTGGATTTCTTTCTGGCACCTGGGCTAGGTTTTTACAATGGGCTACGTACTTGCTAAGGATCATTTTCTGGTACTTCCCTCTGTATTTTACGCAGTCTGACTGTATCTGTCCTGCTTGAGTACAAGCTTGTGGTCACCCAATGTGATTCAAGTCACTTGATTGCTTGTAACGGGCAGGGAGTAGCATCTGAGGTGGTTTCTTCATGTCTGGTGAAGTGTTTCTTCACTTGTTAGAAAACTTTTTTATTCCAGACTTGAGGCAGAGTGGGGACCAATTTGCGACCATTCCTGAAGTCTGAGCTCAAGCCCTGCATAACCCTGTCAGTGAAAATATTCTCAGGATACTTGCACGTTTCATGCGGAAAGAAGTAGTTTTGTGGTGGAGACTTCTCTGTGCTGCGCGTGTCACCCAAAGTAAAGCTCTGAGGTGCTGTCAGGAGGTTCTGCCTCAGCATGAGAGGAAAGAGTAGGTACGTTTTTAGGCATTATGTTTTTCTAATCAATGGGGTTTACGTGGGAATTTTTTGTCCCTTTATGGCTTGAATGCTAAAGACTGGAGCGTGTTCTTCAGCAGCTACATTTGATGTCAGTTCGGCTCCCCTGAAGAGCTGTGCCCTGCAGTCACTACAGCTACTGGTCAGCAGGGTAATACCTGTGGACATCAGAGAGGCTTTGGCACCTGTTACAATAAAACATCTACTGGAGCAGAGCTGAAATTGGCTGGTCTGCCATTTCTTACCAACAAACCTGCCTCCTTCTCTGTAATCATGAAGCTCAGTGGGGATGGAATTGGAGTGCCTGTCTTTTTCTTCTTGAAAGTATAATTTCAAATATTTGGTAAATGATAAAAAATTAACAAGCTTTCAGGCAGTGATGTGTAAACAAGAAATAAATAGCTGGTGGGGCTAAGTCCTCCGAATGCCATGAGTAGTGATGCTGTTTTAGATGAAAAGGACAGTAATACCATGTAAAATCTTTTCAGTATGTGTCCATCTCATTCATAATGAAATATTACATTCCAAATGTGCTGTTTGTTAGCCGGTATCTAGTTAAATTTGACCTGTTTAGTGACTATGAAACACCTAGACAATAAAAACCCCTGTACCTCATTGAATGTATCAGTAAGTACAAATCATATTACGTTCTGGTTAATAGATGTTTAATAAAACAGGATGAGCAAAAGCTGCTTTTATACTTTTCATTTTGAAGACTGTAAAAAAGCATAAAAGATTGGGGAAAATCCACATGCATTTTGGATAGATGCACTGCTGCTAACTCAAGGAGGTTTTAGTACCAGAAGTCATGAGTAAATGTGCACTGAAGTACTTCTTTTAAGTATATAGTCAAATACGGGTTCAAAATGACCAAAGAATTCCACAGGAATGATGCAGAATTAGGTCTCTCTTGATATTTTGTTAAGGCAATGATTTTTTTTTTTACTTTCCAGACCATAAGGTTTCAATAAAAGAAAGTGAAATTGAAGAACAAAAGTGACATTCACATTCTGATGGAATTGACTCAAATAATCAATTCCCTTGTCTGAATCATTCAACTTTTCATCAACAGATTCATTTATCTTCTTTTTTTCCCTTGATTTGACTATTCAGAAGTGCCACTACTTTATCACAATCATAAGAGACCATTTTTAGTGTCTTCAGCAAAACTGTGTTTGGTGGGAAGAAGAAATAGTGAATCCTAGCAAAGACAAACAAAGGTGTTTTTTTGGTTGGGTTTTTTTTTTCCTAGTGAAGGTTCTACTAGAATGTTAAGTGAAAATTATGAGATGTTTAAAATTGAAACACTTCTTGCTGTTTGCTCTGTCAATTAGGAGTGTCAGTCAGTCATGATCTAACTTCCACACCAAACCCTTAGTGTTTCACATCTCTAGGACCTTGTGATTCTCCACGACCATAATGACCTCTGAGCTCTCACAACTTTATAAGAGGGGGAAGCCTGCCAACTAAAATCCACATAACTCTCATTTAGTCCTCATTTGTTGTTCTTTCAGACTTCCCTCTGTTGTAGTATCTATCTAATACTGTGTGTTGACAATTTTCCAGCAGGAAGGAAGTTAGAATCATAGAATCATTAAGGTTGGAAAAGACCTCTGAGATCATCTAGTCCAACCATCAACCCAACACCACCATGCCTACTAAACCATGTCCCAGAGTGTCACATCCACACATTTTTTGAACGCCTCCAGGGATGGTGACTCCACCCCCTCCCTGGGCAGCCTGTGCCAATGCCTCACCACTCTTTCAGGAAAGAAATTTTTCCTAATATCCAATCTAAACCTCCACTGGTGCAACTTGAGCCCATTTCCTCTCGTCCTATCGCTGGTTATTTGGGCAAAGGGACCAACCCCCTCCTCCCTTCCCCCTCCTGTCAGGAAGTTGTAGAGCGCGAAGTTGAACTTGTATTTATGGTACTGTTAGAAGGGGTTTAGGGTTCCTGCTACACCTCAGGTTGTGGGACTCAGTTCTGGACATGAGGCAGGAGGGATATACCCACCCCTAAGTGTGCTGTGAACCAGTCACAAACATGGGATGTGTAGTCCTAGAAGTACCTGCACTGACACCATTGCTTGTAATGCAAATGTGTGATTAAGTCATTGCTACCTTATCATCTTCATTTGTTGGCACCATGTGCCTAACTCAGGAATTGTCCCAGGCCTTACAGCTGCATCCCGTTGAGTCCACTCTCAGGACTGTAGGACCAGTGAAGGGACCTGGGAGCAGCTAGAGCTGCTCCTGTGATCCAGGGAATCTGCCCTGCCTATAATATGAGCCTTCTCTACCTGCAGCACAATTAAACTAGTGCTCAAAAGCTGGAAGGAGAAGGTTTCTCCTGGAGGCTACGTGAGAAATCAGAACTGCCAACCACACTGGTGTTGTCCTGGCTTTATCTTTCTCTCTAGAAACATTCAGGGGGACAGATAAACCTCCCTGAACAGGTCAGTCCCTGACCTGACAATCTGGTTCAGTGGGTAGATTTGCGGTAGAGATCCTCTAAGTTCTGCTCCTTCTCTGTTTTGTTGGGTCATTCTGAGCAAGTGACTTAAATCTGCTGCCGCGGTTTCCTCCTCTAGCTACAACAGCACCCGCTGCCTGCCTTCCTGAATCCTTGCTGAGGATTATTCAGTTCATGGCGGTACAGTTCTGTGGGAGTGAAGAAATGCCTCCAAAAGTGCTAATTGTTAACCCGAGTGATGAAACGCTGTTGTGCACAATAATTCATTTTTTTGCTGGATGAATTGGCTAGTGGCAAATTAGCTAATGTTCAGAATAATTCACTCTAAGGTCCTGCTTAGCTGGGTTTATCGGCCATTGAATTATTAGCCCAGTATATTGTTACGTATTACACAGTGAAGGCATTGAATATGCATCAGCAAAGCCTCTATTAGCAAGACAGGATGGGTGTAATGCTGTAAGTGGCAGCCAAGCCCAATTACCACACAAGAACGCCTCTCCTCTTCGATGGCTGCCAACCATTTCGTTGCATATTGATGGCGTTTACTCCATTTAAGTGGCTTTGTTGTCCTGTTCCTGGCTCCTGTTTCCCTGGCGGTGCTGTACGGCTGTAAGCAGTGACAGGCGTGTTCAGAGGTTGTTTCAGCTTCAAGGTGGGATTCATTGTCCTCTGAAGACAGGTCTGAGGTTGGGGATCGGCCACGCTCAGCAGCACCGCTTGCTGCCCTCACCGCTTCCATCATGTGGGTGAGGTGGGAGTAGCAAGGCCGCTCTGTAGCGATGTCCCCCAGAGCTTCCCTTCCAGTCCCCGTCCTTCCCTGGCTTTCACTTTGGTGTTTGCTTCTGAAGAGCTCCAGTTTGGCTCGTGAACGGAGAAACCTGCACAGTCGGGCTTGTCCGTACCAGCTTTTTCAAGCCGATGTGAGATGACCGATACGATGGGGCTTCTTTCACCTCAGCCCTCTGGCTGCTGGTACAAAAGAGGGATTAGGCCCACGTCTGATCCTCCCCTGTAATCTGAGGCCAGAGATGTTTTTTTTTTTTCTTTCAAGAGCAATTGCTGAAAAGATTTTAAGGATGTTGTCACAGCTACCCTCACGGGCAAATGGAGCAGTTCAGCTGCTTTGGGCTGTGAAGGTTTAATTGAGCTCTGAGGGGAGGCTCGAAGCTGAAGTCAGTCGTCTTCTGATGGAGAGCAAGGTCTGCTGCAAAGCAGTTCTCCTGATGGTTGCCTTCCCTGCGTGCTGGCCGTACCGACCCAGCACCAGCTCTGACCCAGGCCAGGGCAGAGTTTGTGCTGAGAAGGGGGCTGTTTGCCCTGCTGGACTTACTTCCCACAGGCAAATAAACTGTTTTATTCTCTGTTCAGCATGTGAGAAAGACATTCAGAGCAACTGAACTGCCATTTTTTGATTGCTGTTACTCTGTAGCTAGAGACCGTGAGGTTTGCAGGCTCTCAGTCGAAATGTCATAGCAAGATTGTTCCTTATAATCACGTAAGAAGAAACCCTGTATGTGGGAGAGACGAGCCAAAAGAGGATAGTTTATCTGTTTTCCTTAGTAATATAAGGATGACACGTGTATTAATTTTGGAGCAGACTGTGGAGATTTGTCGTAGGACCTCATGGGTCCTACTGAATTTTACTCCTGAATAAATAAATACTCAAACTCTAGCATGTTTTGAGTCTCAGGCAAATTTTTCAGACTCCTTACTACCAGAGGTACCTGTCTGGTCCACCCCTGTACGGATTACATTTGGAGATCCTAAGGGACTAATCTTATGCTGGTTACTTGGGATTGATTCCCCTGGATTTCTGCACAGTAAAAGCCTCTTAAAATGGCTTTTAAAAAACGCCTTCAGCCCTGTGTTGCCATTGGTAAGTTGGGAAAAGACATCCTCAGCAACCAGCAGTTCACTGGGATATGTCAAAAAGTGCTTTTAGGGATTAGGGGAAAAAGTGCATTTAGGGATATGTCAAAAAGTGCTTCCACAGAAGGGGATCTTTATGCAGTGCCATCAGCTGACATGGGTTTGTCTGTGCTTTGTGAACAGGAGAAATTGGTTTGTTCTGCAAAATAGTATGCATTTGTTTAGGATTTGAATTTTTTTTTAAATGAAGAAAGAAATACTGAAAATCTCTTAAACCCCATCCCCCCGCTTCTCTCTCTTGAGGACTTTGGCAAAACCAAGAGGGTCAGATGTCTGGGTAAGGATCAGAACTGCAGGATGTTGATGTGAATGAAACTTTTGGGAATTTGTAAGGTACTGCTTTTTGTTACTTACTATGGAAAGGTGCTTGCTGAGAAGATATTTTTGCAATCACACAAATTTTTCATGAATTTACCAGGAATTCAGAGAGGTCTTTTGGTATCAGATCAGTTCATTAACATGCTCCCATACTTCAAGTCTCCTAAAGACTTCATCCTTTTTTTTTTTTTGAGATCCTCCCTTCTTGTAACATGTCTGAAAACATTTTAATTCAGATATAACTAACCTGAGACCAACACTAAGTTGTCAGAAGTCCTTAAACTAGAAAAGAGTTATTACAGAATTCAACCTTGAACTACCTGGGGTTACAGGAAAGCACAGCACTAGGCATGAATTACGGGGAATTAGATGTGAGGTGAGTGATAGGTAATATTCTTGGAGGCTTTATGATTCCAGGAAAGAGGGGAATGTGAAATGGAAGGTGAGCCAAAATTAGAGGCCCTTCAGAGACACTAATAAATCTGAGGGGTGCTGATTAGTGCAAGGCTTGTGAGCAGCTTCCCCTCTTTTGTGCATCGAGGGAGGATTCTTTCTAAATCAGTGCACACTAACCTGGTTCGCACCTTGCACCATCATTTACACAGGCACAAAAGGTGACATAAATCTTAGAGGTGATCTGATTTGGTAGCATTTTACCAACCCTCTGGACAGATAAAAATGAAAGCAAACGTCACGGCGGCCCTACTGAATTTTGCCCTGTGACTGTGGGATTTCATTGCGTAGTTCTGGGTCTTAATTATTTTCCATTTCTCTGTCATGATGAAATGAAAGGAGTCTAAACCAGGTGTAGCCTCATCCATACCAAAACTTAAACCAAATCTAGGGCAAAAATGAACAGGCTGGTGCCCGTGACTGAAGCTTCTGGGCATCTCACCCCTTTTTATGCTAAAATGGCACTGGGAGGGGATTACCTCTCCCGTAGGAGATCTGGGATCCCGTTGCGCTGTAATTCTTCCTGGTGATTTAGGTACTGCATCGGATAATGCTGCGTGTAGCTTATTGCTGGAGCTAAGTCTCTCTGTGACCTTGGTGAGGTTAATCCTCATGTGAGCTAGCGTGAAAACAGAATCCAGTCCATATGTTCAGCCTTGCATGTGGCTCCGGGAAGTGCCACGGATGGGTTCAGTATTAGAGTCATATCGCTGTCTCCTTGGGTAGATGGAAGCTTGCCAGGACTGGAGGGGAAAATGTTAGCGGATGCTCATGAAAGCAAGGACATTCATGATTTTTCCTTCTCCCACCTAGGTTAGACACCTGGAGAACCTGAGGACTTTTTTCTTCTGTTTTCTTTTGTTTAATGAGCGAAGAGATGGGAAGATTGATTTTTATTTAAATGTCAGATGACAGAATTATAGCCTTTCCAATGCCTTGGGTGCCCTTTTATTTAAAAGAAGCATCTGCACAAGAATTGGTACCCGCAACAAAGCCAAGGTCTCAGACAGCAAAATTAAAATGACTCTATCCAACCGGTAAATGTAAAGCACAAGTATGCCTGAATCTGCCTCAGAAGGTTGAACTTCTCTTCAAGCTGCAGGATAGGGATGACAGATTTTCATACTCCTCTGACTCACATACCAAATTGTTCTGCAAAGCCTGTGAGCCATGGGACGTATCATTGTCCCTGGGAGACGAAAGGATGGCAAGATTCAGAAATACTTTACAATGCGATATGATGGTGGTTTCTCAATGGTGGTTTCTCAAGGGTCAGTCACTCATTTGGCTCTGCTAGGTAATCTGATGGGGCTAGTCTCAAGAGTCCTGGCTAGTCTCAGGGGTCCTGTGTCCAGTTCTGGGCTCCTCAGTACAAGAGAGACATGGACATACTGGAGAGACTGCAGCGAAGGTCCACAAGGGTGATTAAGGGGCTGGAGCATCTCTCCTAGGAGGGAAGTGTGAGAAAGCTGGGACTGTTGAGCCTGAAGGAGAGAAGGCTCAGGAGGAATCACATCAATACATATGTTGTGGTTTAACCCGGCAAGCAGCTAAATACCACACAGCCGTTCGCTCACTGCCCCCCTCCTCAGTGGGATGGGGGAGAGAATCGAGGAAAAAAAAAAACACACATGGGTTGAGATAAGAACAGTTTAATAGGACAGAAAAGGAAGGGAATAGTAATAACAATAATAATAATATACAGACTAAGTGATGCCCAATGCAATTGCTCACCACCCACTGACCGATGCCCAGCCCGTCCCCGAGCAGCGATCGCTGCCCCCCAGCCAACTCCCCCCAGTTTCTATACTGAGCGTGACGCCGTATGGTATGGAATAGCCCTTGGGGCAGGTTGGGTCAGCTGTCCTGGCTGTGCCCCCTCCCAGCTCCTTGTGCCCCTGGCAGAGCATGGCGAGCTGGAAAGTCCTTGGCTAGTGTCAGCACTGCTCAGCAACAACTAAACCATCAGCGCGTTATCAACATGATTCTCAAACTAAACCCAAAACATGGCACTATGCCAGCTACTAGGAAGAAAATTAACTTTATCCCAGCCAAAACCAGGACAGTATATAAATACCTGCAGGGAGGGTGCAAAGAGGATGGACCCAGGCTCTTTTCAGTGGTGCCCAGTGATAGGACCACAGGAGGGTCCATCTGAACATCAGGAAACACTTTATTTTTTTACTGTGAGGGTGACCGAGTGCTGGCACAGGTTGCCCAAGGAGGTTATAGACTCTCCATCCTTGGAGATGTTCCAAAACCATCTGGACGTGGTCCCAGGCAACTGGCTCTAGGTGCCCCTGCAGGGGGGTGGGGCAAGATGACCTCCAGAGTTCCCTTCCCACCTTAAACATTCTGTGATTCTGTGATTTGTTGTAAAACCACGGGTGCAATTTACTGGAAGCTGTGGTTCACCTGGCCTTGTTCCTGAAATGTGAGTGGCTCTTGGACTCTTCAGCCTGCGTGCCACTCAAAAACCAAGGCCTGGCCTTGCCTTTCTTGGCTTAGAAGTAGACTTCACCAAAACCCAGGTCTTAGCTATTCCAAATGGGAAGGAGAGCATGTTTCACACCTGGAAGCCCTTGCAAGGATAGACCTTGCCTTCTGTAGAGAAGGAATTATATCTGGCTAACCACAGCTGTATAACCACACCAATATCTTTGTTTGAGAAACCTCTAGTAGAGGGCATCTCAATTTCTAGAGCTCCACTTGGAAACATGAAGCTAGCCCAGATAATGGGACGAGAATGCGTGGGCAGGAATGTACAGGCTCTGTGAAGCGACGTTTCACTGTGCTTTGCTCCCATAAACGGGCTTTAATGGAGGGAGTTCCCTACGGTGGGGGAACCTGGCAGCACCTCAGGTCTGGGTAGCAGCAACGTCCTCATGCGAGGGGTGAAGCTGCAAACTCTCAACCTCCGTCCCAAGTGGGCTTGCTGGGAGCTTTGCAGCATACCCAAAATAGCAGCACAATGCGACTGACTCACCTTATGTGCCACTGAAATGCCACGCAACGTTGCAGGTGACCCGGCAGGGGTTAAATAATATCTGCAAGCCCACTGATGTCTCCTGGAGAGGTCTGAACTACTGGCACCATGTAGCGCAGCGGAATAATAGGAAATGAGTTTTGATGGGAGGGAGGGTAACAGTAAAGACAAAAATCCCTTCTAGATCAAGAGGTTAATACAGGCCAGGCCAGTGAAGCGTTGCTGATAGAGGTGTGGATAGGCCATGAAAAATTCACAAGCTAACATCTCAAGCCCCTGTCAGACTGCAAAATGTGACCTTAATCCCCCGAGCCCGTGATGCCATTGCCAGGCAGTAGATGCCGAGCCTTTGCAGAAGAGCGAGATCGGGTGCCAATGGTCCGTCTGCTTTCCCTGCAGCGTTCTCCTAGGATCTGCTGATCTCTGTGTCTCACTCGGTGTCATCCCGAATACGGCTGGATGTCTGATCCATTTCTTCTGAAAACAGAGAGCCGAGGCCTCGCTGGAGGGTTAGCAGGAAGGTGGGGGCTAACTGGTTTCTCTGCTGGACCTGCTGAACTGTGGGATTCACTGGAAACATGACAAATACGTCTCATCTTAAAAAGTCCTGAATATCTCCCATTCCATGTTACGCAGGGGTCTCTTTGGTATAGCAGCGGTACTGTACCTGCTTGCCAGTTCTTTGTTTTTATTGATACTTCTTCTTCTTTACAAAATTGCTGAGCATGCTTCTCTTTACCTGAAGGAAGGGAAGACTCACCAGCTCTGCTTGATTAGATGAATACTAACCTAAAGTGTTTAAAAGTTGTTGTTCTAAGGATACCTATTTAAGACCTTGTGCTTTGTCTAAGCCCTGGGTGATGTGGCCAGTGGAAAACTGAGGAATCTCCCAACATCTCGGTCCCAAAGAGAGGAGAGATGGCTGGAGAACCAGGCTAAAAATTAATTCAGCTGTGTCGTCCTCCCAGTTCTGATCCTGACTTGCCATGACGGTTGTGTAAGCATTCTCCTCCCCCTCCACAGCAGGTAGCTCTCACTGTCTTGCTGGTGTCAGAAGGTCTGATTGCTTGGTGTTTATAAAATGTTGGAAATCTTCCAGTGAAAGGCTGAGTGCTATTTCACTCCTTTAACAACCCACCATCTTGTAAAATAAAGAGTAAAATCTGAGCAGGGTCTTCAGAACTTGGCCTCTAGGTAGCCCTGCCTCTCCCCATAGAACAAACGCAGCGGGAATGGGAGTCCCTTGTCTCACTTCTCTGGGCCCACCTCTTCCTGTGCTTTTGGAGACACAGGTTGTTCCTACTTCTCTGAGATGCAGCCCTCTCCACCACGTGCCTCATTATTGAGCTGTGACAGAAAAAGCAAAATCCAGCTGATGCTTCAGGCTCCATCAGCTAGCGACTTACACTCACCAGCGCTGAAAATGCGGTGGTCTCCAGCTGGTGTGCAAGGCACGAGCACTGGAGATTGTGACCTTGCTGCTTGGCAGGGTGGTAAATAGGTACAAAGGATACAACTCAAGCCAATAGGGGTCTTATTAGTGATCTCCAGCCCTGGTAGCGGTCAGGCAGCTTCTGAAAGATGGAGTGTCTACTTGCAGGGTAAATCAAGCAGATAGATGAGAGACAGCCAGCTGAAAAGTCTCCTGACACCTGCGGATTGAGTATTGGCTAATAAAAGCATAGATTGCATGGCTTCCATTGACTGCAGACCTCAAAGATTTGGCTTCCATTGACTGCAGACCTCAAAGATTTTACTGCTGGGGGAAACTTGGGTGCATAAAATGGTAATAAATCAGAGCCTGAAAGGTTTTTGGATTTAGGGGGAACAGCATGGAAACCAGCCCAAACATTTCCCCTTCTTCTGTATCACTTTCTCTCCCCCTCTCCCTTCAGCTTTTGGGCTTTGCCATAAGCTAGTACTGAGGGAGGCTGCACAACATCACTTTTCCTAAGACAAAGTCCCCAACCGTTGTTGGTTTGTTTTTTTTTTTTTCATTCTGCAGACACAAAAAATTACTATGACAATAAATCGAAGGTGGTAATATGCTCCCCAATTTATTGGTGTATTCACGTGTAAAAATGAATGTGAAATACAGCATTCCTACTGCTGACTTGTAGTTTTAGCACAAGGCAGCCAGAAACTATAGCTCCCCTTTCCCTAGAGGTGGGGACCCCTCCTACTGGCTTCATTCACGCGGAGGTGATCAGGCTTCTCATAAAGCTTTGTGGGCTTCCAAGTGACGCATCATTTTCAAATTCATTTCCTGCTTGGGTTAGTAAACAGTTGATTCATCTCCTTCTTCCTAGTTACAAGCTAGTTGCAATGACTCTAAATACTAGACCATCAAGGTGAAAGGGAGGCGATAATGGGCAATAAACAGACTGCAGAGGAGTTCAATTACTTGTCTGCATCAATCTTCACTCCAAATCTGTGCTCATATTGAATTGGAAAGGGTTTGGGCGGCATGGTGAGAAGAGATGTGTGGGAGGGAATCCCTTTCCTCCTCTGAGTTTTAATTTCTGAGTACCACTGAACTATTCCCACAAGCAAAGCTCCGTGAGCCAGAGTATTTCTGACATAACGTCTCCCCTCGGAGTGCATCACATCAAAGCAACTAAAAGACTGTGCTGAGGCTGGGGTTGCAGGTAATCCAGGATCCCATTTTGGAGCGTTCTTCCTTCTTTGCTCATGCTTTGCCAATGGAATAATTAGGGGGGGAGGGCAACACGGAGACCGCCAGAGAGATCCAAAATCAACATGGCATTGGAAAAAAGAGAGATCCAAAATCAACACGGCATTGGAACAAATGGTGGTTGTACTTACTGCGGCACGGGGAGGAGCATGTCATGGGCGCATCTCTGTCGCACCCCACTGAAGGTGGCTGGGCACAGAATTTTATTCCTAGGGACCAGGTCCCACAAGAGAGGCCCAGATTAGGCCAGTGGGGAAAATCTACGTGTCTCGAAAGGGCTAAGCATTTCAGTATTACATGGGAGATGCATAGCCATGCTGTTTAGCCTGAAAACCATCTGGAGTAATGGAATAATAATGCATTAAAATAGACTTTTTGGCTTTTGTGACTGAGCTCTTGACTTCGCTACGCTTTGCTTAGTTTACTTCATGCTGTTTGCAAGTATACTGAGGGCCCCAAAGGATTTGGGGAAGCATCTTCCTGTCCCCAGAGTCCAGTGATGATAAAACAATTTATCATTGATTAATGATATCCTAGTGTAGTGTGTGGCTTCTCTAATAAAGCAGTTACAAAGGATCATGAACATGGGGAACCAACTGGTAACCGACCATTAATAGTAAAGAGTCCACGAAAATTGTTTGCAAATAACTTAAGGTCTATTTGCCAAGTGCTTATAAACAATCAATACATTTAAAGAAAAGCAGGATGGTTCCCAAACATTCTGCTAACCAAAATGGGGCTTTATTTGTAATAAATACTATTTATGATGAATAATTTGACTAGGGAGGACTGGAGAGAGGCCAATGTATCCATCTATTTAATAGGAACTATGGGTGATCCAAAGAATTATAGACTTCTCAGTCTTATTTCACTTGCTGAAAGAATAACTGAGAAATTAATTAAAGAACAGGCAATAAAACACCAGGATAAGTATAAGCTGAAAGTAGCAAAACTCCATGGATTTTAAGGCTAAAATTCTGCATGCTTTCATTCATATTTTTGAGAGTCAAGGTAAGAATTGTTCCTTTCACCAGCATTTCTGTATCTGTTAAGACAGTGGACAAACAGAGATGGGGACTTTCACTCAGTGGAGACAGAGCTTAGCACATTGCCACCTAATCTGTGCCGATGTCTTTGAACACTGCAGCACTTGAATACAAATCATAAGTTCTGTCTCTAATGTTAATAACCCCTCGATTTCTTTGGAAAGATTAAGAGCAGATAAAGGATGACTGGTAAATACAGTTAATTTAGATTTTCAAGATTTTTTTGAAAAAGTGCCTTACAAGAAGCTGTTAATGGGATTTGGTGACTGTGGAGGAGGAGGAAGGCAGAGGCACAGCTTTAGCGGTGGTGAAGAGGAGGGACAGAAAGAGGAGGGCTGAGAGTTCAATTCTCAGCATGGGAAGAGGTTAATAACAAGGTCTGCCCAGAATCAGGTTTGTGAAGGCCCGTGAGGAATAAAAGCAACTCCATAAAGGCCTAATAAACCCCCAAAATCGTCAACATGAAGTTCACTATAGCCAAGTGCAAGGCAACGCTGCTCCGAAGGACTGACTTAAATGCTTCGTACACGCTCATGGCTTCTGCGCTCATTTTAACCCTCCAGAGTTTGGGACACCATTGCCAACAGCTGAAAGAAGGGATTCGCGCAGTACGCAGCGGGGGCTTGCAGCGGTGAAAGGGCCGCGCAGCCGAGTTAAGGAACGGGTGGAGGAAGCTGTGTCTAATAGTAATGATGTGGCTAATAATAATCTGATGAACTAATGCTTCCTCTGAACCACCTGCTGTATTCAGTCCTGATCGCCCTTGTGTTTGGAAGAGGAATGGTAGTGCAAATAGGAAAAAGATGAGGGTGATCAGCAGCATGCGGTTCTTCTGTACGGGGAGAAGGGAAAGTGATGGGGTTTAATCTGCAGGGAAGGAAGATGAATGTTGGAACTGACATGTTTTGCAGGGTTAATATTCACAGGGAAGAGCTCATCTGCCGCTCTCCTGTTTTGCTTTTTCTCTTTTATTCCTTTTCACGAAGCGATGAGTACAGAGAGGTACAAAGCAAGCTAAAGGCAGTTTGTTTCAGAGGGGAGAGGCGTTCAGAGGCTGCAAAACAACTGTTTCAGTTTGTGGACCTTGGTGGGGGAAGTATTTCTTGGAGGTAGCTGTATATTTTTGTAATGTATGCTTATATATATATATATATTAGGTAAGGATCTAGTGCTTTAAAGGATCTAGTACTTTAGTACTCTAAAGGAAAGAAAATGTCCTGGGCTGTGAACGTTCAAGGTGCATGGTGATGTCGAACTGGGAATGGAAGGGGACGTCACACCACGGAAACATCACCCCGCTCACAAGCGCTGCTATACACAGAGTCCCTTGCAGACGGCAGTACCTGCAGCGTGGGTTACCTCCCTCCAAACTGCGCGTGGTTCAGATTTGATGGCAGTTTTGGACTCTAGGTCAGGCTATCTAGAAGTTGCCCGTGCCCAGTGTGTGGTGTCCTGGACCAATCTGAAATGACTTGGGCAGGGGTGGGAGGCTTTGCCTGTGTACGACTGCAGCTGCGAGAGACCCAGCAGTTTTGATTCTGTCTCAGGCTCAGTTTCTGAGCTCATTTAAACCTAAGAAATGAAACACGGGCAGGTCTGCTCATCCTGGCTCTTGGGCAGCAAAGCTCCAGATCAATTTTCCTGAAGAGGTGCAAAATGAAATCCCTCCAAAGCTGAAGAGTGCCTTGAGAAATTGCGTGTGACCTGACGCTCCCGTGTGTGCTGACACAGGCGGGGACACTGCTGGTGTGGGAGGGCCACCAAGCTCCAGGCAGCTGTGAGGTGCTTGCCGATGGGTAGGGCTGCTGCTGTGAGTGAGTGTCAGCCCCCCGCGCCACCCACGGGGACGGGTTGCTGAAGGACTGAACATGTGCTGTCTGTTCTTCTCCTTTTTCCTGAAGCCACTCGATGCGCATGCTAAGATGTGACCACCTGAGGCACCTGAAACATCTGTTTTGCCCATAATGGTGCTTGCTGCCCCGACCTTATACTAACTGGGGTCCTCCAGCTGGTGCTGAGAAGTCATCTGCTGTCCTCTTGCCTCCTCTCCTCCCTCCGCAGCACTGTTGCTATTGCTGTTAACCGCAAAGGTAGCACATAGGACAAGAAAGGTCTAGCTGGCTGCTAAATGAGCGCTTAAGACACTCATCAAGTGTGACACAGGGATCACATCTCCCCTTT
The DNA here is from genome assembly GCA_013400535.1 of Scopus umbretta. Taxonomy (NCBI): domain Eukaryota; kingdom Metazoa; phylum Chordata; class Aves; order Pelecaniformes; family Scopidae; genus Scopus; species Scopus umbretta. The sequence continues at coordinate 42,751 of VZTL01066148.1, read as the reverse complement.
GCTTGAGAAGGCAGGGAAGCGCTCCATCTTTCAATTATCACTGAAGAGCTGAGGCACAGAAAATGTCCTGACCACACCACGAAGAAATTCAATGCCAGCAACTGACTCTGGCTTTCCTGGATCCCAGCCCCGGGTGTAAACCAGAAGCTTGACCCTTCATCAAGGCTGTCTTCTCCCCTCCTGCCTGTTCGTCACCGTGCCTCATGGCATCACGCTTAGCATTAGCATCCACATGTGCTATGGACAGGTCAGGTCTTTCTGGGGTGCTCTGTGTGGAGTGAGCCTTGCTTCAGGGCTGTTATGCAAATTCATAACAACAGTGATCCAGAAATAGTAATCCTTAATCATGGGTAATTTCTAAAGTGAATCAAACACATTCTTTTCTTTCCAATGAATAATTCTTTTAGTGATGAGCATTAGTAGTGATAAGGACTTTCTAATGTCCCTACAGTATCTTTTTAAAAGGCATTGGTCTCTCCTTTTAATAAAACCCCTTTGGAAATGTACTGTTTAATTTGAAAACCTTAGGAAAAAAAAAAGAAGGGTCTGGTCGAAAGCAGCCACTGCTGTTCAGCCTTAATCACATCAAGATGTTTTTTGTCTGCAGATTTAATGCATGTGTGTGGATGTGTGGCTCAGACCCTTCCTTAGGCGTGCACTGACTTGATAAGCCTTAATGGCCATGTCAGTGACCCGTGGATGGTAGGTCACCAGGAGATGGGGCATTTTGAAACTGCACCTTTCAGTCCTTGCTGCTGCACCCTTGGGGGGCTTCTGAGGCAGCCACAGGAATCAGCCAAGAACCAGTGATTTCGTACCTGTCACGGAGCATCCTAGAAACACCTTGGGCTGTGACTGTCATCCTAGCCCTGGCCTTCGAACAGCTCTGAAGGGCAACTCTAAGCTGCAGGAAGTTGAGCAAAATCAGAAAGCCAGGGGAGGTAGTATTAAACCACATTGCTAATTGGGGATAAAGCTACTGTGGGCCTGGTGAATAAGCCTAGAAGCAAATGCATGAGCATTATCTGTCCTGGAGGCACCGTGTAGAGTCCGTGGAGGGATGCCAGGAGGCATCTGGCTGGAGGTGTCTGCCTTGAAGTGCTCGGACTCCAAGAGGGGACGTTACTGAGCCAGGCTGGAGAGACACGGGCAGTCACACACGTGCAGCACGTGCACATGCCCTCACTGTCAGGAACATAATGCTTTCAACTAATATTGATCTTTCCTTACTGCCCTTCTACTGTTTCCTCCTGCCAGTCTAGATGAAAAAAGCACAGATTGTTTCCTTAGAGCTGTGGCAAGGAAAGACCAAGGGAGGAGCGTTTAATGAATGTCATCAGGGCTTGAAATGCAGAAGGGCTGTCAGGGAAAAACACAGATGCTTGTGGCTCTGCAGATGATATGGTAACTGCATGTTCAAAATGCCTGTACCCATCAACGTGCCAGCTGCCCCACTGCATGAGGAGACACTATTTCATGTGGTTCCCCACTGATGTGCCCACAGGACAAGTTTATGAGCGCTGTGGTTGTGAACACTTAGTTCTTCAGGAAGACAGACTTACACTCAGGAGTTCCTGGCACTTTTATTCATACTTCTCCCATAGGATGCCCTGACCACCTGGCACAGTAGTTATTTTACAACTTATTTTTGGTAAGTCAGAAGTAAGAAGGCATGGAATTAACACCAGAGAATCTTTATCCCTTTCAGGAATGTGTTTCACCAGGAATTGAGAGCTTGTCCCAACGTGCAGTGCCTGAGTGCCAGAAGTCCATTGCCAAGGATGCCAAAAGTCCTGCTCCTGCAGCGTGGTTGCACTAAATACCCAGCATGAGCATCCAGTCTTGGTTTTTTCCCTCTATTTTCAAGGTTGTCCCACAGAAAGCAGTGAGATCTCTTCACAGGGATGCAGCATTAGACTTGAGCTCTTGCTCTGTATCACTATATAGTTCTCTTCCTGCATGAAGAGTATGTAGATAGGGGTGGTATGGCCTTATGTTACCGACCCAGAAATGTGAGTTTGAGCTTCCCTTTATGCCCCTACTGAAGGTTAAGTATGTTTCAGGGTGGTGTGAAGAAAAAGATCCTCATCTGAAGAGCTGATGATCCAGATGGACAGCATTCAAAGGCAAGGGGAGCGCGGGAAGTGAATATCCAAACCAAGAGCTGAATAGAGAAATTTACTGCCCTTCTATCCCGTCCAGTGTTGGCTGGATGTCGGTCTCAGTGCTTGGGTCACTGGAACGGTAACCTTTGGTAGATAGGACGTAGGAAGTTGTCCTAGCTACCACTGTTTAAAGTTGAGGACAAGGTAGGTAGCTTACGGCAAAATCTTCTGATGTGATTGACTTTTTTTTCTTTTAACATATTCCTTTAGTTATCCTTCTAAAAGTGTGGGGGCTGGACAGGTGAACTGTGGTGTATATCGCAGGAGTGAAAGGGATGGACAAAGGCAGGCAGGTAGGAACGTGGGGTTAGGGGCATGGGTATCTTTTAAACTTTATTTCCCTCTGGAGAAGTTGGATTATGTGTGTCAGGATGGTTGTCCTCCTTCCTTTTGGGATAACCCAGCTGATTTTGCAGTAGTTTGCTGCAGTTAAACAGCAGCTGCTCCTTGTCTTTCCATCTGCTGCTCTGTGCTGCATAGAGCATGTGGATCATGGGACAGGCCGTTCCTGGGCAGTGCTCTGATCTTCCCTCAGTCCTCTTGCAGCTCTGTTCCCCTGGCCTGGGATTGCAGTACCTGGGATTCATGTGGGTTCTCCTTCTGGGTCTGCTCCCTTCCTGCTCTCACCCTGCCTATGATGAAGAGGACCTCTGTGCAGAGTTAGTGGGATAATTGGACTGAAAATTGCGCTCTACCTGATTTGGATGTCACGCAAGACCCAAAGTGGCCCTATAGGATGCACGAGACGATTACACTCTTTGTGGGAGTCGTGGGTTAAGTAATGCCTGGGGGCTTAGCATTGCAGAAGGCAAACATCTGCTGACAAATTCTTCCTATTCCATCCTCTAATATTCGTTCTATACATGCTCTCTTACAGAGAAACTGTTCTGCAAACATTATAGAGAGCTGTAATGTATTAAAATTAGGTTTAGATTAGCATCCTCCCACCTGGAAATCCAGGTGCTTTACTTAGCTGAGTTGGGCTCTCCAGAGCTTGGAGACGACCATAAAGCTTCTGTGAACATACTTAAATAGCTGTTCTGCACGTATAAATGCTGCTTCTTCGAAATCAGCTGCGTGCTTTCCAGAGCAAGTGGTATGTATTGCTGTGCATAACGCTCTCCTTCCCTGGGTATGAATTGCCCCATTCTTCTGCAGAAGAGCAAGGACCAGGACCCAGAGTGGCAGTTTTTGTATTACATACGTCTGTCTGGTCAAATTTTCCTTCTCCATTTAGTGGAAGGTGCAAGTGGTCAAGGGAGAAGGAACGCCCTGTTGGAGGGAAAAAAAAGAAGGAAACAGTGTGCGGAAGATTTAAAAAATTAGTGGCACCCATTTGGAAGCATCCAGTCAAGATGGTGGAGGGGTAACGTTGCAATGTATCAGTGTTCTTGTAATCATCAGTGTTATCCTAATGACTCTCCAGCTCATCACAGGGGTATCACTTCCCCAGGTGTGGAGTATATAAATTATTTTTAAGGGGACCCTGAAATCTAAGACGTGTCTTCAGCTGGTGTGGGGTAGCATAACTGCATGACCTCAGTAGAATTTGGCAGATTTATTCCGGCTGAAGTTCTCGTTTGCTGTCTGATTGCCATAAAACGCCCCACACGTCAGTTCGAAGTGGTGAGTACGGAGCGCTGCATCCAAGGGGAATTTTAGGGAAAGCCGAAATAACACAAAACTGGCTTGCCACAGCTGGCGTCCTGCCAGGATGCTGGGATTAAGCTGGCGAATGCTTGTAAACAGCGCCGCTGGCCACGGTTGTAGCTTTCCCCTTAATCCACACAATGCGGTTCCTCCCGAGCAGCCTCCTGAGCCTTGGGGTCAATACCGCTTCTGAGGAAGAAAAGCTGCTGCTGAAGGGGCTGGTGCCTGGTGTCCCCTTCTTCTGGCTTATGGGTTGGAAGGCTAATTGCAGAAAGTTCCCAGCCTGGGTGGGGGAAAGAGTGGAAAAGATAAACGGGGAAAGGTGATTGGATTTTGCTGTCAGCTTGAGAAGGTGAATAGTTGGAGTGTGGAGTTTATTGTGAAATGGAGGCCTAACCCAGTGGCCTTGGAAATCAATAGAAAGTCTCCAACTGGCTTCAGTGTCTCTGTTCGGAGCAAGGGGAAGATCGTGGAAATAGGAAAGCAAAATGATAACAGGCTTTCAACCTGCAGAATGCACACTTATCCTGGGTTCTGCAGAGATGCAGCTACCTGTCTAGGCTCACGGAGAGACAAAATAGCTATATTTACCTTAAGGGAAGTGATTTAAAAAAAAAAAAAAACAAACCAAAACAAAAACAAATAATGCATTCAGGGGAATCGGATGGAGGTGTCTGCAAAGGATGAGGATTAAAGGCTTCATTCTGCCTGTTGCACTCCCGCCCAAACGTGAGTTTAGAAGCAATGTAAAATAGTGCAAGGAGCAGAGGAGCCAGTTGCAGTTCTACAAGGAGATGGCGGGTATCGTTAGCCAAAAGGTAAAGGAGACTAAGTAAAAAACAACCAATAACTTGCTATTGTAGAGTCAAAGAGCTGAAAAGGTCTGTTAGAGAGTATACAGGAGGGAGCAAACCCAAGTTGGCAATAAATTGAAGGCAGGCAGGTTGTCTCGGGAGTCTTCAATCTACCTGGTTGTCTGTGCACATATCAGCCATAGCCTACATGGGGCATCCTATAACTTTGGTAGAAAACCAGAATAGTCCACGGCATACACTGAGGGTGTTGCTTTGCATACGTATACCTGAACAATGCCTGGTTACTGTGGTCCTGGGCAGTATAGAAAGCATTCATATGGATTCCTTGACAATTTGTAATCCAGTGAGGGGAGAGAGTGGTCTGAGAGGGGGTCTTTGCCTTTAGAGAACACCCCTACAGGGACTACTGGGTCTTCACTGGAGACCTTTGATTCATATGTTGAATTTTATTCTTTAAGAGAGATAAAATGAGCTCTGAACAGCCGACCTCTGCAGCTAGGGTCTTTGGTGGCACATGGCTGGACATTGGCTCAGAAACTTGTGGACACTTGAGTAAATACCCTGGATTTTAAGTTTAGTGAGGCCTATCAGGTATTTAAATGTGTATCTGCTTTCAAACAGCTCAATCCATTATGTAGGTGATACTAATATCCTTGAACAGGCAATGAGCTGGGGTGAGACTCACAGAATCACAGAGTCATGGAGGTTTGAAGGGGCCTCTGGAGATCTAGTTCCCAGCTCAAGCAGGGTCAGCTAGAGCAAGGTTGCTGAGGGCCACATCCAGTTAGGGGTTGAATATCTCCAAGGAAGGAGACTCTACAACCTCTCTGAGCAACCTGTTCCAGTGTTTGACCACTCTCACAGTAAGTTCGTTCCTTATGCTTAAATGTCATTTACTGTATGCCACTTGGTGCCCATTGTCCCGTCAGTGGGCACCACTGAGAAGAGTCTGGCTCTGTCTTCTTTACATTCTCCTGTCAGATATTTATACACATGGGTAAGATCCTCTGGAGGCTTCTCTTCTCCTGGCTGAACGGTCCCAGCAGTCTCAGCCTCTTCTTGCGTGACAGATACTTCCATCCCTTAATCATCTTCATGGCCCTTTGCTGAACTCGCTCCAGTATGTCCATGTCTCTCTTGTATTGGGGAGCCCAGCATTGGATGCCTTGGCTACAAGCACTGTCCTTTGGAGAGCATCCACATTGCCCATCAGAAAATGACCAAGGGAGGCAGGATCTGGACCCCTGTGTCCCAACTCTCTGCTCGGACAGCAAGGCCACGTTTTCTGGCCAGGCTCGGAGCTGGTTGCCTTCTCTGGCTTTTCTTCTGTGCTGTAATGAAAACCTGGTTGGACTTATTATCAGAAGTGGAGAAGTTGATGAGTCACTGTCTTGTAGAGCAGAGCAATTTTGTGTGGAGTGCTGCACTGATCTGCCTACCTATCTCAGGCAAAGATTTATTTATGGTGCTCTCCGAAGTGATACTGTAATATCCTTTTCTAGCCCACATTCCCTCTGGTGCCTGCTCACTATGAGATTTCTTTTTTTTTTCCCCAGTGTGTTAAATAAGATTATAGCGTATTGAGGTTGAAGGGAGCAGGATATTGTTAGGATTTTTATCATCAAATTACTACTTTAAGCAAACTGGAAGCCTCTGATCAATCATGTAGAGCGCAGTGTACTGGTGCTGGCCTTGACGTCCTCTCTCCTCTCAAAGCCCCAGCAAGATTCAGCGAGGATCCAGAGGTTATCCAAGGTAAAGGTGGAAAACATATTGGTGTGAACAGCTGCTCCTGGTGCTGGCTCCTTTACTCTCGGGGAGAGTTCAGAGGCAATAGATTTGTCTCAGTGAAACATTTCTCCTGCTTGGTAAGTCGTGCTTCACTAATGTACTCATCTGCCAGGAGGCTATTTTCAGTTTATGCCCATTGCAACATGGAAAGTGCATCTCCCCACTCCTCCCCAGCCTCTTTGCTCTGCCCTGGGAGGGCTTGAGGGGCTGGTGGAGGCATCTGATGCCTGCAGGGAGATGTGGGTGCTTTGCCATCTTCTTCACTGCAGCGTGAGAAGAGTGATCTGCTGAAGGTGTCCCTGGCAGGCAGAGCTGGCTGGCCAATAGTTTCTCCTTGTCTGTTGCAGGCATGAAGGTGGTCGAGTCACATTTAATTTTAGTATCAAATTAGGATGCGTTTAGAGGCAAATTCAGCGTGTTGCCTGGCAGGGGACCTGCATTGCCTTCGGCACTGCTAAGTTTAGATTGCTAAGTGCAAGTGATAAAGCGGTACCTTCCCCGCTTCAGAAGTCGTCCAACATCTCTCTTTCTACAGCGGGCTGGTGAATACCTGGCGGTGATGTTCCTCTAACCTCCTGAAACACTACATTTGCCTTATGTTGATTCATGCTGTCCTTCAGTCCGTATGCAGTGGCTACTCGGTCTAATACCCCAAAAAGTTAACCCAGAGAGGCAGCAGTGAAATGGTTAACAAGAAGGGCAGGGGAGCACAGAGAGATGGAGATGAAATGGAGACGAAAGGGGATTATCCAGGACAAGTTGTTTCAGTTTGCTGCAGGGGGATGACTCACTGGTGATGGTGGCTCATGTAGATTGCGAGAGATCTATGTCTTTTTTTCTGAGTGAGATTTTCAATGGAAAATATGGTTTAAAGGTGGACTAGTGTCAAAGGATGCAACAGGGACAGTAAAGTGCATATGTTAAACTGAACAGCTCTGCAGCCGGCCGCCGGGTGGAAGGATTTATGGGTTATTTATTGCAGGTTATATGACAGGGGAAGAAATCTAGCTCATCAGGGGATAGGGAAATTAAATGTTATTCTCCTGTCACGGTAGGTGCTGAAATCAGTCTGTTACCTCCTGTTACCTCTTTTGATGAGCGTGCAAAGCAGCCTGTTGCTCGATGGATGAGGCTAGCTTTTTAGCATTGTAGCTGGCTAATTTTGAGGACAGCAATAACATTTGTGGTTATGAATTTCAGAGCATAAAATGTTTTCTGCATAGATCAAGAAAGATGGTGTCCCTGCCAGGTAAAATATTGATTACTCATTATGGAAGTGTTTTCACATAAAAAAGCTTCTTTGAACCATCAGATAATGGTGCCACTAGAAGCATGATACTGAAGCAGACCTGCTTTTTTTTTTCCTTGTTTTGTGCAAAATTTTGACTTCCAGAGGTTTCAAGAGAGATCACCCATTTTACACCCCTATAGGGCTTGACCCTGTTTCCGTGTCTTATCATTCTGTGCCATTATGTGAACACTGTGTCTCTACTTCCCTGTGGACATGTAGCAACATTTATCAAAGTCCAAAACCACATGTTGGGAATGTGTTAGCAAGGGCAAATTTGGTCCTGTGCTTAGCATTCAGTCAGTGATACTGCTCCCCAAACCCTTCAGATCTTTAAGCCTGGCTGTGGAGAGAGTTCTGCACACACAGTCGGTGCCGTTGGTGACTGATTTAGTTGGCCCAACTTTTCTTGAAGGAGGAAAAGATATTTCTTGCTTTGAAAACAGAACTCCTTTCTTTGCTCATGTGCCAACATCTGTTGGTGTGTGCCAGTCACAACTTATGTGTCTTACTCCAAAGTATACCATGCTCTAACACCTACCAAAACCCCGGCCTAAAGGGACTTGGCTCATGCCCATGGCCTTTGGGGACCATTGCTGTACAAATGATTAATAGTGATAGCATATATGTTGTGGCCCTCCGTGGCTGTTAATACCGACATCTGGCAGATTTTGGCAAGAGTGCTGAGCGTTGAGCTTATGGCCATCCTTGATGCGTTACATGGTGCAGATAAGTGCTAACAAGTACCTAAGCAGGTAGAGCTGGGGAGATGTGACTGATGCTTTTCCAGTGGTGGCACAGACTAGAAATCCAAATCTACCCCATGGTAACATACAGCTAAGTTTTTGGGGGACTTTATGTGCAAACAGATTGCTTTTTACTGGAGAGACATTTCTTCTACTGTAAAGAATCTGGTGCCTAGTACCTGACAATAGGGTTTGTTGCATTTGGCTTATAAAAATATTGCTTCTATATCAGCAAAGATTAAGGGCGTGAGTCTGTTCCTACTGAGACAGCTGCGAGGTTACCACGCATTCAGCATTACGAAGCGATTTGGTAAATCTGAACGAGATCAGCAGTCGTCGTTCAGAGCAGCCTAAAACCACCGCAGACGAGGCAATGTGAGTGCCAGCTGAATAGATGGGACATACTGCTTTATGCAAGAGACAGTCATATGGAGTCAGGACATGGATAAAAAGCAAGGCTAACCAGCTTAGGAGACAATTAGGCTGTGGCTGAGCAGAAGGATAGTTTTGTGATTTAAATGCTGGCAGAGCTGTCGAATCGGGGTTCTGCTCCTAAATCTGCCACAGGCTCGCAGACTCCTCAGTTTGCTATTGATGCTTTCCCCTGTTGTCGCGGTTTAACCCGGCAGGCAGCTACACCCCACACAGCCATTCGCTTACTCCCCCCAGTGGGATGGGGGAGAGAATCGGAAAACAGGTAAAGCTTGTGGGTTGAGATAAAGGCAGTTTAATAGGACAGAAAAGGAAGGAAAAATAACAATAATAGTGATAAAATAATATACATAAAAAGATATATACAAAACAAATAATATACAAGATAAAAGAATATACAAAACAAATGATGCCCAATGCAATTGCTCACCACCCGCTGACCGATGCCCAGCCAGTTCCCGAGCAGCAGCCCCCATCCGCCCCGGCCACTGCCCCCAGTTTTTGTTTGGCATGACGCCGTATGGTATGGAATAGCCCTTTGGGCAGGTTGGGTCAGCTGTCCTGGCTGTGCCCCCTGCCAGCTTCTTGTGCATCTCCAGCCTACTTGCCATCAGGGCAGTATGAGAAGCTGAAAAATCCTTGACTTAGCGTAAGCACTGCTCAGCAACAACTAAAACATCAGCGTGTTATCAACCTTCTTCTCATCCTAAATCCAAACCATAGCACTATACCAGTACTAGGAAGAAAACTGACCCTATCCCAGCCGAAACCAGGACACCTGCACAGCCTTGTTTCTGGTTCAGAGCTGCCGAAGTACAGGGCTGGCCATGTGAGGAGCAAAATGTTTCGCTAAAGACTTTGAGCTTGTTGCAAAACCAGTCAGGTCTCGGTTGAGAGGGGGATGCTGGTGTCAAGGCTGGTTCCTACAGTATCTATAGCTATATATGCATATATATGTATTTATATAGCTGTGTATATATGTGTAGCTGTAAGGCTGTCATTCTTGCCTCTGCCTATCACAGACTTGGAAGTGCCTTTTAGGAGGTGATAGGGGAGGTAGGAATGTAGCTGTACCCACACCTTCTCCACCCTGATTTCTCCTGATGTCTCTGGCTGGCCACAGAGAAGAGATGAGGGGAGCTGCACGAGGGTCTCCAGCAGGCTAAAGCAAAAGCTGAGACTGTCTGCTTTACAGGAAAAAGTATTGTAAAACAGGGAGCTGGTGGCCTCTTGGGTAGAGAAACTGCTCACTGTGATCATCCAGCAGAATGGTGGTCCTTTTGAAATACCCCTGGTGTGTGGCAGACCAGTATTGGGAAAATAGATCAACCTCCTGCTCAAAAGGCAGTATTTGCCAGCAGGTTTTATGCCAAAGTGTCTGAGTCAGTGTTCTGCACGTGGGGAGTGTCTGGGTTTCCTGATGCAGCCCCGGTGGCCGGTAAAGCCCAGCGGCGCAGGAGCCAGCACTGGTCTTTGGAGGTGGCCAGTCTTCCTGCCACTGCTCACCAGCACCATGGAGGGACTGAAACCTTTCACGCAATGACCTCAGGAAGCTCTAAGTCACTCGTGCTTGTCTCATGCACATGGAAAGCTGTCTGGGAGCGTGGAGTTTGCTATGGAAAGGGGAAGGGAAAGGGAAGGACAGATGGGAAAGAAAGAGGCAGGTGGGAGAAGATAAATAGGGCAAAAACAGGACAGACTCGGAACCAGTGGTGGCCAAACCTGCTAGCCAGAACATTCCAGGAGGAAGCAGAGATCATGATCAGCCATCAAAACATCCCTGGTATCCCTTGTCAGTCATTTGTCCCTGGAAAGACAAAGAAAATATGAGACTAACTGACTTCATGTCATCCCAGGAGCCTCCAGCATGGCGTCATCAGCCGTGGCATGCCATGGGCTGACCTTCTCTACCCTGAGTCTGACTTTGTCCTCTCTTGGTTTGGAGCCCCTCTCTCAGATGGGCCAGAGAAGATCAGACTGCCAGGAGCCAGAGTGTGAAGGGCTCGACAGGCCATGACAGCTGTCCCCCACATGGCCAGGAGCAAAAATGAATGTGACGTGGTTCTCCAGCCAAAACACGAGAAAATAAGAGGAGCACTGTCCCTAATTTGTCAGTCAGGCAGAGCTCTGGTGACGTGAGGAATGGGAAGTGACACCCTGCGGCACAGCCACCGTTAAGGAGGAGGACGGCGTGCGCGTATGCTCAGCCCTGCTCCACATCAGTGGGGCAGTTACCTCCTGCTGGCCCCGCTTCCCACAGACGTACCAGAAAAGATTTGTTGAATAAGCTGAATTAGCTGTTTGACTACAAAAGCCAGTGAAATAGTAATTTTGGCGAAGAACAAGCTTTCTGGAAATCAATTACCTAAAATTCAACCTCCGGCTGGGTAAGGGCCTGCAGGGTCCAGTATAACGTTTGCATTGCCTGATGGATTTCTTTCACTGGGGATTGATCTCTCCTCATTTTAATGATGGCTACTTTCAACAAATGCAGCAAGGAACACCCTTTAAAACCAAGTCAGGCAGCTCTTCCCCATGCACCTTTCAAATACGGGCAATAAGGCTGTTGCTCTTGTCACCTTGTTGCATTTGGAGATCATGAAATGAGGCTTGTGCTTAAGTGGATTATGTAGTTTTGCTTAGTGGCTTCACGTGGAGAGCAGAGACCATGAGCCAAGATTCCTGGTTCCCTGCATTGCCTGTTGGCAATGGCTGGGCTTTTCCACAGTGTGTGACATGGCCACCTGTTTCATTATTTGGTAGAAAGCTGGGGCTTCCTTTGAATGCACCTTCCTAGGGGCCTGTCCTGGATCCCTCCCACAGAGCTGGATTTCTTCCTTGTGTATTCTTTTCCCTTTTTCTTTGTACGCTTCGGTCTAACTCTGCAGAATGCAGCTGGAAAGATGCTACATAGACGAGCTTAGGGAATGCAGCTTGCGTGTGAGTCCCCCTGGACTCTAGGTATGACCTCCAGCTACGCTGTCAGTGCTAGGAGGTGAGTAGATGGCTTCATGCCACAATATAAAAAGTGCAACACTTCCTGCAAGCAAAAGCATAGTGGGGAGAAGCAATCACCAGTATAGCCACTGGGAAGAAAAAGGAAGAGCCTGAAGGTGCTGTATGTACCCTATTAAGAAAGGGGAGTCCCCCACTCATAGCTTCAGGAAGGGCAGATATTCAGACCTTGTTATGCTGGAACCAAAAAAGAAATGTGGATTACCAGGAAATGCACAAAAAGCAGTAGGAAGGCAATGCAAAATACTAACGGAGGGTTAAGTCTGGACAGCTTGTCCAAGGGATGAGTAAAAAGGCTTGTGCTACGTAGCTACAAAAATTTGACAGATGTGAAAACCAAAGAAAGAGGGGAATGATTTGGCTTAGTCAAAGGGCATAGCACTTAGCGATAATGGGGGGAAATTATGGAAGGTTAAAATCCAGGTTGAGTACAGTACAAATTTGAAGTCAGATATGTTAGTTTAGAGAATAACCTCCCATGCAGATGTGTGGCACTTAGTTGGCATTTTGTAACTAGGTAAGTGCACAGAAGTGATAAGGGCAAATGGGCATCTGGAGAAAGGAACGATGGTGTGAGCTAGTCTGTTGAGATATGAATGCATGTGAAGCTGTATTGTGAGGACCCATGGTTATTTCTCCCATAAATAATATGAACAGAAGAGCTGGGAGAATCCAGTGGGATGACTTCCCAAGCAGCTATCCCAAGGAAGACTTTTACAGGAAAAATCACAAATCAGAAGGGTTTAGTGCAACATTTTTATGTCCAGTGCTTGCTGTTCAGAGATTCCACAACCATTTTCACTTACTGATGGTGCAGTGGTTTAACCCCAGCAGGCAACTAAGCAGCACACAGCCGCTCGCTTACTCCCCCACGGTGGGTTGGGGGAGAGAATCGGAAGAGTAAAGTGAGAAAACTCGTGTGTTGACATAAAGACAGTTTAATAGGTAAAGAAAAAGCTGCCGGTGCAAACAAAGGAAAACTAGGAGTTCATTCCCTACTTCCCATTGGCAGGCAGGTGTTCAGCCATCTCCAGGAAAGCAGGACTCCATCACGCGTAATGGTGACTTGGGAAGACAAACACCATCACTCTGCACATCCCCCCCTTCCTTCTTCTTCCCCCAGCTCGATACGCTGAGCATGACGCCATATGGTGTGGGATATCCCTCTGGTCAGTGGGGGTCAATTGTCCCAGCTGTGTCCCCTCCCAGCTCCTTGTGCCCCCCAGCCTGCTCACTGCTGGGGTGGGGTGAGGAGCAGAAGAGGCCTTGGCTCTGTGTCAACACTGCTCAGCAACAGCTAAAACACTGGTGTGTTATCAACACTGTTTTCAACACAAATCTGAAACAGCCCCATACTTGCTACTATGAAGAAAATTAACTCTGTCCCAGCCAAAACCAGCACAGATGGACAGGAACCACTATTCCCTATTCGTGAAGGCAGTAAAGAGAAGACGTGGAAGGCCAAGACTTTCTGTAGTCACTTAGTTAGTTAGCAGCTGACCTGAAAAAAAATTATTATTTTTTATCATTTAGGCTTTTCTCTGAAGTATACCATCTCTGAAGCTCATTTTCCTTTTTTTTTTTTTTT
>VZTL01066148.1:0-18137 GCA_013400535.1 Scopus umbretta | reverse complement strand
CTGCAGCCTGTGGAGAGGAGCCTACGCAGGAGCAGGTTTGCTGGCAGGATCTGTGGCCCCATGGGGGATCCATGATGGAGCAGTCTGTTCCTGAAGGACTGCACCCTGTGGGAAGGACCCATGTTGAAGCAGTTCGTGAAGGACGGGATCCCTTGTGAGGGACCACACACTGGAGCAGGGGAAGAGCCTGAGGAGGAAGGAGCGGCAGGAGGAAGTGTTATGGACTGACCACAGCCTCCATTCCCCATCCCCCCGCACTGAATGGGGAGGGGGGAGGTAGGAGGGTTGGGAATGAAGGAGTGAAGTTGAGCCTGGGAAGAAGGAAGGGGTGTGGGGAAGGGATTTTTAGTTTTGCCTTTATTTCTCACTATCCTACTCTGCTATTAATTGGCAATAAATTAAATTAATCTTCCCCAAGTGGAGTCTGTTTTGCCCATGATGATAAGTGGTGAGCAATCTCCCTGTCCTTATCTCAAGCTGCAAGTTTTTTCATCCTATCTTCTCCTCTGTCCAGCTGAGGAGGAGGGGTAGTAGAGCGGCTTGGTGGGCACCTGGTGGCCAGCCAAGGTCAACCCACCACATAGTTATATATATTTATTCCCCAAAATGTGCAACTGAGGAAACTTGACTTCCACAAAACTGTGCTAAGATCCTTATTGAGATTCCAAACTTGAGCATATGTCTGCAACTCCCGTCCCAAACTAAAGACCGTGAGATAATCCAACACTGGAAGTATAGGGTATGGATGGGAGGAGTAGTGCAATGGAGGGTTGATATATCTCATAGATGGGAACGCTAGTGGACCCTCAGCAGTGCTGCTCCTTATTTATTTAAGCTTCAAAACTTGCAAGTGAAACTGAGACTTAAATCCCTGCAGGAATGGTTCTGGAGGATGTTAGCTAGGGTTTTGTCCAAAACAGTTTTAAATAATCCTCCTAGTAAGTTTTCTCCCTTCTTGAACAGATTAATAATTTTCCTCATTACATGGCCTTTTAGGGGGGGGGATGTCAAACTCTTAGTCTGATCTGTTTTCTTCATGACTAGGCCTTCTCCCTCTCTGGTATCCATGTCTGGAAAGTACAGATGGTAATTCCCAGTATCGGAGGAGAATTGTGAATAGTCACGGACCATCTCATGTTATTCTGTGTCATTTACATACGTACATACCATTACACTCCCTGCCACTGTGGGGTCTTGGACCACAACAGAGGTTCTCAGGTATAAAAACTGTGCAAATGATTGTTACGACTGCTCAAGAATGTCACATGAACTATTTTGCCCGTCTGATTTCTCAGGCTACCTTATATGGAGGCGTTCAGGGATGAAATAAAATTAAAAACACCTGGTTATGGTATTAAAGTAATATAGTTGGACACTGTTTTCCACCCAGCAAGAGAGAAATGGGGAGGAGTAGAGGTTTGAAGAAGTTTTGGTAAGTGGCTTCCCATTTCTTTCCACTCAGTTTGACTATTCCTGTTGGCTGGGAATAGAAATCTGAAGTGATGGATAGCTCTGATTATGGCTAGTCAGGTGCATTAAATGGTGTCTTACTCTGCTGCCTCCTGCAATCTTGCTGCTCCGTGTGCTTATCAAGGCTGATGCGGAAAAGGTGGATGTCTGTAAACAATAAAGAAGTAAAAGGGGAAGTGAAAGATCTCAGACTGGTCTCAGCAAGCGGATTTGTTGGGAACTGGAAATGTGTTGAGGAGATTAAACCGAGCAACGTTTAGAATAACTAATTGGGATATGCCTGTCAGCTTCGAGACTCAGCAGCGCACACGAACCCCATCCTGCTTTTCATGGGTCGTTTGTTGGAGAGATGCTTGCAGTGTATGGAAAGTTTCTTTTTAGCATCCATCTGTTTAATGCTAACATTGAGCTTCGCTCGGAGGCTTCTCTCCAGTTAAACCGTGAACTTGTGTACTTGAGTTATAGTGCTGTGAGTTCATAGGCACCCAGAAAGATTACTCTTATTTTCATCAGTGTGAGACAAAATAAGATCCCATGGATTTTTAGTACTGCGAACCAAAGACAGGTAGGTTCGAG
The DNA here is from genome assembly GCA_013400535.1 of Scopus umbretta. NCBI lineage: Eukaryota > Metazoa > Chordata > Aves > Pelecaniformes > Scopidae > Scopus > Scopus umbretta. The sequence goes on along the minus strand of VZTL01066148.1, from coordinate 16,091 downwards.
ATGCAGTACTTTATTTCAAGTTTTGTGTCAGTGCTGTCTACAAGATCTGTCTGAAATGGTATGAAATAGTATTCAAAGTCTGTACAAATGGAGCACTGAATTTCCGTGTTTCTGTTTCTAAATTTGGGTTGTTGATGTACAAGAAAATTGAATTCAAGCTGGAAAGGTGCAAAATGCTATGCAAGTGAAAACATCTAACGCAACAGACTGCAGTGGCTCTTTTATTCATCCTCGGGAAAAAAACCCAGGCTGGTGAGATATGGCTGACCTTTATTAATCTATGGGATCAGGGAAGACAAGTGGGGAGGATTGCTGTTTGAGCTAAGGACTTGACTTTTACGCAAACAAACAGACCATGAACAAGTTTGGTTTGAAAACAGGAAGGCTGGTAGCTGCGAGAGCAGTGAGTCTAGGGCCAGCCTTACAGCTTGATTAGTGGAGACAGAAGCCCTGACTGAGGTGGACCTCCATCTTTTTAGGAAGGAGACTTTCACTGGATGTGAGCTCCAGTTCTGGGTTTAATGTCTCTTAGGCCCAAGTTACTAAACACCTGACTTACCTTGGGCAGTGTCTGCTGGCTGGAACAGCATCCCATGAGAAAGGTCTCTGGTTTCATCTTGGTGGGGAAAGGTACTGGCAGTCCCTACGCTCCTGGTGTGTGCTTGCTGCTTTGAGCTGAAAGTTGTTATCAGAAAAAAAGGATGAGGTGGCTTCATATGAAAGTGCCAGCCCAGTGAGTTAGACCAGTCTAGCTCCAGCAGTGTAATTACCCTGATACTGCAATTCCAGCAAATTTTCCCATAGACAACCCTGAACAGTGCTGCAAAACTTTGACCTTCACATTTTAGCTCAGCTCTTCTATCTTCAAAGTGCAAGGATAAATGTACCTCGAAGTTAGTACTGGCTCAGTGGAGAACTGAACAGGACAGTAGAGTTGGGCAATATATTTCCATTAACTTTCTTGGTTTCAACTTCCAAAAATGCTTTCTCAATCAGAATTGAATTTCTTCCTTCACAGAAGTGTTTTGGTTGAATTATTTAAGTTTTTCAAAGACAGTTGACAGAACACACTTACAATTTGTAAAGGAAAATTGAGAAATCTCTTTTTGCTTGTATTTTCAAGCGTAAGTCTGTTTTGGGAATAAGAGCAACAGAAATAAAAAATAGCACATTGGTAAGAAAATAGCTCAATGCAAAGCATTTGAACAAAATGTTTTTTCCTTTTTTCTTTTTTTTTAATGAAATACACATACCCCTTTGGTGAAATCTATCTATAAATCCAATTGAGTCACTGCTCAGTCTATATGTGATGTAATGGGGGAAATTATGATAAACTCCACTTGCTTTGGCTGTTATATCACTGAAGCCAGATTTCAGCTAATAAAGCTGCTGCAAAATTAGTGTCTGCAGGGAAAATAGCCTTGGCCAAAACTGCAGCCAGCCAGAGTCAGAAGACGTGTTTGGGAGTGGTTTGTTTTTTTTTTTTCAGAGAAGTGTACGATAAATGCTGTAACTGGTTTAAAGGAGTCTCTGGTTGCAAAGATCTAGAAACAGGAAAACTTGTGTCCATCTGGCTAACTCCTTATTGTGGTCATGAAGGGACAGAGAATGAGAAGCAAAGAAGAGGGAGGAGGAACTGGTGGTTCCTCCACACTCGACTGTTCACCTGCTGAGACAGAGACTACCCTGGAAGAAGCGCTTTTTCTGTATACCTTTGTCTAGATCAGAGATTGTACCACTTTATCTGTGTTAGTAAAAGTCATACCTCCAAATTGATTTGCTGGCGTGTTTTTCTAGCAGGCACAGTGGGAATTGGTAACCCTTCCTTTAGCTGCCCTTTTGGATAGGGAAGTCCTGGTCTCTCAAACAGCTGAAAGGAGAATCTGCTCAAAATACCATGTGCCTTGTTAGTATTTGCTAAAAGTTTGAAAAAAATTCTTTTTTTTCTTCCCTATGGGAACAATCTGCAGTAGATACAGCACGGAATAAAAACAGATAGGCGGGCAAACTCATGGTAAGTCATCTGTGCTCTTCCAAGTCTCTTCGTTGCATTGAGAGGAGAGTCAGGGAGACAACATGCAATTGCTTCAGTGAAATCACAGCTGAACCGCTTCTGTAAATGCCACTCCACGTCTCTCGTTGGATGTGCTGCGTTTTATCAGGCCAGCTCTGACAGCATCTGATGTCACGCTGCTTTGCAAGCAGAGCTCCGTGGACTGCAGTGGGTAATGGCATCACAGGGACAGAGGACGTGATTACTGCAGCGTTAATGATTTGAGCCACTCTGCTGCATGCTGGCCTTCAGTAATGTTTGTTTAGCAGGGGTGGGTTTTTTTGTTTTTTTTTTTTAATTGAGATCCAGCTTCTCAAGCCCTGGCAGTGTCAGACTGAGCTGTCTCAGGCATTCAGCAGGTCTGAGAGCGGAATCCTGTTGACCCCGCGAAGGCTCAGTCCTGATGTGTTTTTAATTTGACAAGATCTAACCCTTCAAACAAAGAGAAATCAGAAATTTCTCATGCCCCTTTCCTGTCATTACAGCATAGTAAAGGAAGAAGAAACCCATTCAGTTTTGGCCTCCTGTTAAGACATGAGCCCCTACACTTCTTCCTGATGTATTTTTCCCTGATTCCCCAGAGTGCTATTTGGATCATCCTGCCAACTCTGCAGGTGGTGAGTCCTTCATCTTCCCCCTCTGATGGACAGGCCTCAGATCATTGACAATAAACTGGGAGCAAACAAAATCAGTTACAGAAAACTATTAAAATGGCCCAAGAATGCCATTTATAGAGGGGATTGAGGAAAAATAATGCTTATTGCAGTCGCAGTGCAGTAGAAGGAGCCTTTGGGATGTAAAGAAATTGCAGCATCAGGAAAAGTTTGCTGTGCAATGAGGACATAATATTATAGTGATGACCAGTCAGACCTACGTACCCAAAGAGGGTATTTGGTAGTCCAGGGAACTGATATCCCTGCTACCATGGTCCTGCATCTATAAAGACTGTGTACAACTCTAGCAAAGATCCTGAAAGTTTCTGATGAGCGAGAGGGATCTCAAACAAGTGCAATAAAAGTGATCACATAAGGAGCTGCTTCTGAAGAGACATTTAAAAACTCAGTCTTGGTATATATTGTAAACAACCTATTGTCTTCCTTGCTGCAGGACTCTGCCCCAAAGAGCTCTGTTGACTAAAGAGCTAATGTTGACTAAGGGATGAAGCTGTGACTATCTCCAAGAAGTGTAAAAGAGCAAGTAACGATGGAGAGAAATGGGGTGTGTTGGATTGAGGACTATAAAAGAACACTGTGATGAAAGACGGCATAGAAAAATACAGGCTGTGTATCAAAAAAAACCTTCCCAATAGCTGGATCTGCTAGACAGGGGAATAATTTCCTAAGGGAGAGAGCAGAAACCCTGTTATTTCAATCATTTAAACAAAACTGGACAAAGCCCTGGGGAATATATTGTAGGGAACAATCATATGCCGGCCTCTGGGAATGGATAACGTGACCTGATAAGTCTTTTCCTAGTGGTTGCTACAATCCTCTACAGATTGAGAACTTGTTCTGAGCTTGATTTCTCTTGGGACTAGATGTGATGTGAGCCTCAGGTCAATCCTCTGACTGTTTCAGAGAACAAAGTGGAGAGGAAGAAGTGGAGGAAAGGCATGTAGGGGCAGTCAGAAAGAGAGAGCATGGGAAAATGTTGACTCAGAAGTGCTACAGGGCTTTCCGTAGTCAGATATCTTTGTGCCAAAGAGATATAAAACACACTCTGGTCCAGATGCAAAAGTTTTACGCTGAGCTGGTGGTGTGCAGGCTCCAGAAAACCTGATCATTTGGTGCTTACCACAAAGCTCCCAAGGTGTATGAACCCAAAGAGTCACGGTCAACCTGCTTGTCCTTGGACTTTGGAGGTTTGTTTTTCTTGCTGTTACAAGAATCCAGCTTGTTGGCTGGTCTGTCTTGCTGTGTTCCTGTGACGCACACATGCTCTCCGGGTGGTGTGCCTGGCTGCCGATGTGTTCCACTGTTGATTTCTTCAGAAAGGTGGCCAGGCTCAGCTGCAGTCCAGGGAACTGTCAACTACTGCCAAGCTGGAAATCCACAACAGAGCTGCTGTTGGTTTCGGAAGGAATTGGGAAATGGTATACCAGAAATATGGCCCAAATCACTGCTGTTTTCAGTGCTAGTCTCCTCACAGAGCTGGAGAGGAACCTCTTCCCAGCCTCTTTTCTGAAGCAGAGGAAGTTAGAGAGATTAGTAGAGATAATGTTGTCATGTCTGGACAAAATTACCTGGCAAGTGTTTGGATAGAGTCAAAGAATCATAGAATGCTTTGAGTTGGAAGGGACCTTTAAAGGTCATCTAGCCCAAACCCCCCTGCAGTGAGCAGGGACATCTTCAGCTAGATCATGTTGCCGAGAGCCCCGTCCAACCGGACCTTGAATGCTTCCAGGGATGGGGCCTCCACTACCTCTCTGGGCAACCTGTGCCAGGGTTCCACCATCCCTGATGTCCTGGGGGGTGGTGCACCAGGTGGCAATTACCTCGGATGCTCTGTCACCATATTCAAAAGAATTGCCAGTGATTGCTGACATCTCTTATCTAAGCAATAAAAGTAGAGGCTGTCTAAGTTCAGCAAGAGAAGGCTTGAGATAATCAAGTCTTCTGTGTCATAGAGATGAGCAGGAAGATTGTCAGTGGCTTCATGTGGGTGGCCATTTGAAAATATCCACTTTCTCTCATTCACTTTTTCAGTAAAACCTTTTATAGTGTAAATTTTGCACAGAAAAAATGGAAAAGGTTCACATGCAAAAGAAAAAAAAAGAACAACAAACAGACAAATGTAGAACTCTCAAATATTTGGGTTTTTTTAAAGCAATATTTTTCAATTTTTGTCTTTTGCTAGAAACAAGTTGTTTCTACAGCAGCAGCGGTAGTCAAGCCTGGTTTCCTGTGAACTCCAACACATCGCCCAGTTCTCTTGAACCCTGAGGCGCATCCTCATCCTTGCAGGCAGATAGGTATTCCATCACAGGCTGCCTTATAAAGTGACGGAGACATCCTATTCCTGCTGTTCTCTCCTATGCCCCTATGTCTCACCCCAGCTTGCAGGACCCTCAGGTCCTGTTTCTTTCCTGTAACCAGCCAGGAAAAGAGCTGATCACATTGCAGCTGAGTCCGCACTATGTGTGTGTTGATTTTTGGCCCTTTTATGCGTATTCACAGATTGGCCAGATGGCAGGCCCAGCAGAACAGGTTACTATCAAGTTCACATTACAGTTTCTTCTAAGTGGTGGAAACTGGTGAGCAGCTTCAAAGCTTTTGGGGAAGAAAGACAGATGGGCAGAGAAATAGATATATGTGGCTCAGTCTTATCAAGAAATGAGAATAAAACCAAAACTATTTAGAGAAAGAAGAGTTTCTTATGGCTTGGTTTAAACTTGTAAAACTACTCCTTCATGCAGTAACTCAGCGGGTATCTGAAATGGCCAAATGTTGTGACCAAATCTGTGCTTCCCCATTAGGCAGAAGCAATATCTCTCAAAATGGGGGAGCTGTGTCCTGTTGGGGTATAAGCTTGGAAGGAATACAAGATGTTTTCCAGGGGAAGCAGAGAAGCCACCAGGTCTCTCCAGCTGTGGGGAGGATGGAAACTGCTGGGTACACACCTCTGACGGGCATGCAACTGAATGAGCAGCACTTCCAACTACTCTGCCCCAATGAACTGAGCTGATTTGTCTCCTCACTGCCCCAGGTAGGCATCCAACAGCACGGAGGAAAGACCATCCCACGTACATGCTGATGGTAGAGTCCAGGCAGGGAAGGAGGAGGAAAGCCCAATCTAAGCAGTTGGAGAACCTCTGAAGCACAGTTCTCTGACATGTCCCATGGAGGTGACCTTACTGAGAGCCTCACTGGGACTCAGACACATTATTTGCCTTGATCCTCTAAGAAGCCAAGAGAAGTGTCCTCAGGAGGGTCAGCGTCATATGGGGAATGCCTGACTATTGCATGTGATCCCCAGATGAAACCAGCTAAATCTGAAGTCCTACGTCTCACCCTGAATCAGAGATGAGGAGGGCAGTGCATGACTGTGTTTCACAAAATTAAATTGCTGCCTTTGGACCACTATCAATTAAGGTAGCGTAAGGAACATACTGTCTTCCCAAGCTGGACCCACAGAACTACCCAGAAGGCTTCCACAGCTGATGGCCTCAGTTCTTGATCTGTCATGTCTGTTAGAGTTCAAGGCTGTGTTCTTAATCTGTTGCCCAAACACACTTGATGTATTAGTTTTGCTATGGTTGTGTCTTCCAATGGGATATGGTTTAACAACATCTGGTAATGCACAGGGGAGGGAATTTATGCCAAGAGGCAGTTTGCATGATGCAAAGCATTTGCCATGCTGGTATTTAACTGCAACTTGGTGTGGCTGGAAGAGAAGCTAAGGGAAAATTACTATCAGTAATGCTCCAGAGTGGGAGGTTCTGATTTCATGAGGCATTATGTGATGGTTGCAGACCAGACCAGTGGAGGGAGTGAGGAAATGAGTTGGAGGGATGAGTGCTATTGAAGCTGAGGTTGTGCCGACTCAGCAGTAATTTTCAGTCTTATTAGTTGTTTTGGATAAGTCCTTCAGCCCTGCTGCTGGGCTGTCATACACTGAGTTTGCTGACAGGCAGTAGATTCAGCATGGCTGGTGAGCTTACAAAATCGCTGTGCTGGGGGTAATTTCCGAGGCCAAGGCAGTTGTCTGTCCTGACTCAAGATGTGCATGGGTCAAGGCTGGCCTCCCACCTGCAAGAAGACCATCTTTGGCTGCGCCTTCACCTGCTGGTCAGCGGATCACAGAGAGAAACCATTTCTCTCTTTCGCACAACATCCATGTCTTCACAAACTGGGATGGTATCAGCCCATATTGCTGTGTGTTCCTGTAGGGATCTGTGTGCCACGCTTTGTCCTGACATTGGAGACTGTCCTTTGAGTATGGAAGGGGAGGATGTCTTTGAGGATGGAAGGGGAAGCTGTACAAAGTAAGAGAGATTATTCAGTTGATGTTCTGCAGTGAGATCGACTAACGAGGGAATGAAATGAAAAGGGGGTCCTGGACATGTTTGGCAAGAAAGGAAGCAGGATTCAGGGGGAGCCCAGACATTTTAGGAAAAATGTCTTTCCTGAAAGAGTGGTGAGGCATTGGAGCAGGCTGCCCAGGGAGGTGGTGGAGTCCCCATCCCTGGAGGAATTCAAACAACATGTAGACGTGGCACTTCAAGACATGGTTTAGTAGACATGGTGTTGTTTAGTAGGCATGGTGGTGTTGGGTTGACCGTTGGACTGGATGATCTGAGAGGTCTTTTTCAACCTTAATGATTCTATGGTTCGATGATTCTATCTGGGAGAGAGAACAGGGAGTGGCGCTGGTGTGCCAGGAGGCTGGTGTAGTTACACGGCAGCTTTCATCCAGGTATGGCAGCATCCATGATGTGCTCTCAATTTCCTTACAGAAGAATGCCTTTTTCCTGGTAAATAAGTTACTACTAGTTAGTTACATGAAGTATCTCCCTGTTCCCTACTGAAAGTTCTTGCATCTGCACTGCAAAGGCCATGTTGTTTCTTCTCTCTGCTCAAAGCACAAGCAGCAAATGCAGCGGAGAGCCAGCCTGTTCTTTGTGGCAGTTTCTGTGACGTACATGAACCTCTGAAGTGAAGTGTGTGACATCAGGAAGATGTTTTAATCTGAATTATGCTTGCCCATCTGAGTAACAGGTGCCGTTATCCTCTTTTCATTATCTCACGTCCAGGGCTGCTGCCAGCATGAGTAAGAAAGGCTTGAGTCATGGGGTTGGAGTAGTTCATTTCTTTTTGGAGGCTGTTGTCAGAGACAACCAGGCCCAAATGTCCATCACAGGGAGGAAGAATGATGTGTAGATGAATGAGGGGAGAAACCTACTCCTGAGAGAAATAGTGTCCCTCATGAATAACGCAAAGTGTTGCTTCAAGACATCTAAAACCTGTTGTACATTGAACGTGAATGTGAATGAGGCTTAGCCACTCTGCAGCTACACCCTGGCCTGAAAGTGATCTATAAATAATGTACCACTGCCACATTTAATTTTTATTTTTTAACACTGACCATGTATTTGGCCTGGTACCAATGCACATCTAGAGACAATCCTCTCCCAGTCTCTGACAGAGCCCGGTGTAGAAAACCACCTTTTGCTTTGCACCATGCAGGCTCCATCTATGCTATGAAGTAGAGCAGGACCTCTGTTCTGTAAGACATGGAGACCAGCAGAGATGACACAGAGATTGCCAGTAACAGCTAAACACACATACTGCCCCAGACTGGTACTTAGCTGCAGTGGTCCCTGGCCAGTGTTAACCTCCATGGGTCGACCAGGCATGGACTTTGCCTGGGACAGTGCTTGTTGGTCCAGGGAAAAGCCATGGCAGGAACTGTGCTAATGATTTAAGAGTGTGGACGATCATGGGTTGGTGGTGAAATCCATCCCTGTCCCAATTTAGTTTGCTAGCCTGGCTATCGCCTTGCAGTATTGGAGGTGGTCACTATGTAGATGCAACACACTGCAAGTATTCAGGATTTTTTCCCATAATGTTTTTTTTTTTTTGTTATGGATTTACTTATTCTGGACAGTCTACATCATTGCAATAGCATGAAATTGTTTATTGAGACCCTTATTTGCCCCAGAAGCAAAGTGTTATTCGGGAGAATTTGTGTTGGAGGACAAGACAGACGTTACGGGCCTGTCTATACCCTGCAGCTGAGCGTGATGCAAAGATCACTGATGTAGATCTAAGCAAGCTGGTCTGTCCACATGAGGCTATACAGTGCCAGAGATACTTGCTTAAGGCCTGAGTGCAGGCACAGTATTTTTGTTGATAAAATGTCTATAAAATCATGAGTGACACAAAGAAGGGGAATAGGGAATGATTGTTTCTGGTTTCTTCCGTAGAGGAGGTGGGGACATCAGATTATAGCAATGGGAGAGAAGTAATGAAGCAATGGTGACTTTTTTAAAGAGCACGTTTGATCTGTGGACCTTCTTGACACAGGGTGTTGCAGGTGCTAAAAGTTTATGCACATTCAAGGGGCAATGCCCAAGCGCATGGAAGAGAAATCCATCGTGTGTTACTAAAACCCGTGAAACCATATCTGGCTTAGGAAATCCCTGAGCTCCAAATGATGAAGCTGGGTACATGAATACTTGGGGGAAATGTCACATATAATTATAACATTCCTATACTCCTCCCCAGCCATCTGCTTGTGGTCACTGTTGGATTCAGGGTAGCTGTGCACTGCGTTCCACTGCACGCTCTGGTTGTGGCCTGGTACCCCAGCACAATGTCACTTTAGAAGTGAGAGAAAGCTATTTGGGTTGTCCTCCCAAATGGACCTCACATAGATTCTAAGGAAGAGTTTCTCTCTGTGTCTCATCTGAAAGGCACCATGGAAAAATAAGCTTTGAAGAGGGCTGCGTGGGTTTCCCCCTTACTTTCATAGCTACACTGTGGCAAACAAGAAAATAGAATTCCCTTCTTTTCTCGAATTACATATAGATGCACATGGTCTTTGAGAGTTTTCCACTGGAGAAAGGACAAGGCCTGGAAAAATCAAAGGCAGGGAAGACCTCAACAGAGTGCTCACTTGGTGTCAGCCCTTACAGTCTGACCCTTTGGCTCCCTTGCCTACACCTTCCTGCATTTCTGTTTGATGCCTGTAGCCCAGTCCTTCCACAACGGGGAGGAGATGGCTTTTGCGGTGCATCGGTGCTCTGCAATCCAGCATTGGAGTAACACTCAGACATGACATTTCTTCATGCCAAACTATTCTTGGTGGCAACCCAGATGAGCTCTGTCTTGAAAGCCTAAGCGGCTTGGAGATATTACAAAAGAGAGAAAGAGTGCTAATGACATCACTTCCAATGAAGGTGAAAGTTATTTGGACTGTTCTTGATCATTCAAATTATATCTCATTAAATATCAGACAAACCTGCCTGCTGTGGTCATGTTGCTGTATTGTGGGACCTCAGCACACTGTGTACTGGAGTAGTATAGATAGTATTTACTGAGATGTGGTCCAATGTAAGGTCCATCTATAGCTTTCTCACTGTTATCTCAGCCCCATGGCTTGTTAGGGGCTGCATTTGCTATACCTAATTTTCAGGTTTTCTGTTTGGTCTTTCCTCTTCACCACAGGCGAGTGAAAAATACCAATGCATGCTTAACGTTTCTATTTCTCTTTAAGCCTTGTGTTTCTTATGGTTCACATGGAGTCATCTCCTTATACCCTGGTAAAGGGCAGTGGCATTCACGTAGGGGAAGTTTAGGCTGAATTTTGGTAGCTGAAATCTGCTACCAAAGCGGTTGCTTCTGCTTCTGCCTTTACTTGACAGAAGTAAAACCCAACTGCTTGGAGACTGACCCTGTGCACTGCAGAGGTCTGTTTCCCGGTGTTAATGATCCTCTGTGGCCCTCTTCCCCTGGTAATTACTGACCTTCTCATTTTTCCCAGAGGCAGTCTCTGACGTTAAGACGACAGTGGTTTGTTTTAAATTTGAGATTTACTGAATTTCAGAGAACATGCACTGCTGGGGTTTACTTTTCATGTGTTGCTCTCTGGAGGGCTGGATAGATCCTGTAATGCTAAAGTAATGGAGAGTTAAGTCTTTGGTGTGTTTTGAAACCCCTCATGGCAGAGTGCTGAAGGCAATGACTAAGGTGCCTATTACTTAAAGCCATATTGTACTGGAGAAATATGTGACTCTGATCCCCTATACATGAATCTATTTGTAAAGTCTTATTCCAGCTTCATGGTGAAAATAGGGTAAGAGACATTCATCTGATATTGTGGAGAGCGAGTATGACATGAGGCAGAATAGAAACCAGAATTTCAGTATATTCTCTCTACCTATGTGAATTGCAGAGAAATTATAGCCTGCTGCTATCTGTGCTTTCCTATCTGTAAAAAAGGGATATGGATATATTCCTGTCTTATGGGAGAGCTGTGAGTCCCATGTTAATTACAAAGTCTGTGACAAATCTTAGAAATTCAATTGTGAGATAGTGTGTAAGCATATAATATTAATGTTTTATAATCTCTGTAAACTGTCTCTGTGGATATCTTTAGTGAGATGGATATAGTAATATCAAAAGAAATCTTTTTCCACCCCAGCCATTTTCTTTAGAACCCAAAGTGAAAGCTGTTTCCACCAACTGCCATCTCTGCAACCATCTGGAAAATCACATTTGCTGAAGCTTTCCTTCTTTTTATCAGCTGTAACTAAAGCTATAAAATGGGAAGATGTCCCTGTTTTAATTAACACCCCTGTAGTTCAAAAGCTGATCTTAGTAATGAGAGGCAATTATAGCCTTTACTGAGGGACAGTCAGGTGGAACAAACCCAGCATCAATCTATTGAAGACACTTCCCTTTCCAGGTAATTTGGAAACTGCCATTTATGATGAACAGGCTACCTGGCCCAATACAACAGGTGAATCTCTTTGTTTTGTAACCTGAAAAGAACTTCCTATTTTGAGTTATTGTGCTGCTTTTGTGAACTAGTTTTTGCATCCCATCCATCTGCCAACAACTAGCAATTGGGCTAAGGAAATACCTGTTGCTTTTTGGAAGGCATTCTTGCTGGTTTTCTGATTTTGTTTTCCTGTCCACTGTTGCTTTTCATTTTGAAGGTTCCCTGTCATTCATATTTTTGTTCTACCAAAACTGCAGTCTGTGGTGCGCCCACATCCTGAGGGCTATGTAGAGTTCTGGTCTGTGCACCTCAAAAATGATGTGGTAGAGTGAGAGCAGCTCCAGAGAAGGACATTGTCCATTGATCCTCCTGATCAAGGGAGTGTATTTTCTTCTATATGACCTAAGGAGGCTGTGGCTCCAGTTCAGACAGGAGACAACTGAAGGCAGAGGTAAAGCTGAGTTTAGCTAAACTCGTGCAGGTGATGGATAAGGTAGATGTAGAACTTTAATACTAGAGCTAATGGGCTCTAGCTGAAACAAGGAGATCTGCTGGAAATTTTGAAATACTTTTTTACACAGCAGATAGTGAACTTCTGGAATTTGTAGCCACAGGAGGTTGGAGTGATGGGCAGTGTCAACAGGTAAAAAAAAAAAAAAATTAGACAAATTCAGAGCAGCAGGTCCATAACCTGAGTCTAAATATGATGGGCAGGGCTGAGGCACTGCAATGGGAATGGTCTGCAGAGAATGACCATGCTCTTCTGGTCTGCCTCAGTAGTGTCTCAAGTGCTGTCTGGCTTCCAGCTTCTGAGAGTGTGCGTCTGCTGTATGCCCTGTGTTTCATCTGCCAGCCCTCTATGGATATCCTGATATCTCATGGGTCTCAAACGATGTTAGATGCCTCCTTTTGGAAGCTGATTTAAAATCTCAGTGTCTACAATGCAGGCACCTACATTGGAGCTAGTTAGTGAAGGTGGAGCTCTGCTGATGATTAAGATGCCTGCATTTAGCTGTTTGCATGTAGTTGTCTACCTGTTCAGTAGGTGTCTAAACTCTTCTGCAGTCAACAGATGTCCAGACTGTCTAACGGGGACCTAATGAATACAGTCAATGGAACAGTCAGTAGCGTCATTTCATCTTGCCATAAGGCAGACTTGGGATGGTCGGTTAAATACCTCACTACTGGCTGTTTTCACTGACTCTTTGTTGACTATAATGGGAGCTTGGACACCTAGCACACATGTACAATACCAAAATTTAGATATATTAATCATAGAATCCTAGAATCGTTAAGGTTGGAAAAGACCTCTGAGATCATCTAGTCCAACCGTCAACCTAACACCACCATGCCTACTAAACCATGTCCTGGAGTGTCCCATCCACACATTTTTTGAACACCTCCAGGGATGGGAACTCCACCACTTCCCTGGGCAGCCAGTTCCAATGCCTCACCACTCTTTCAGGAAAGAAATGTTTCCTAATATCCAATCTAACCCCCCCCTGGCACAACTTGAGGCCATTACCCCTCGTCCTGTCTCTGGTTGCTCAGGCAAAGAGACCAACCCCCTCCTCACTGCACCCTCCTGTCAGGCAGTTGTAGAGAGCGATAAGGTCTCCCCTCAGCCTCCTCTTCTCCGAACTAAACAACCCCAGTTCCCTCAGCCGCTCCTCATCAGACTTGTTCTCCAGGCCTTTCACCATCTTGAACTGAGTTCTCTCAAATTTCTCTTATAATGACTGTAGAAAAATTGGTGTCTCCTAGAATAACTCATTGACCTGTTTTAGACACCTAGGTGTAGATGAGATGAACTGCACTTGGGAAGTGCCTATTTCAATTCATTTACTGAACGAGTCAGGGAGGGAGTCTAGATAGTGGTACCCATGTGGTCAGTGCACACCATGGCCATGTGAGTCCCAGCCATCCCATTTTGGAGACTTTGGTACTGTCACTTAGAATCTTAGCTGTAAGAAATGTAGATTTTTTAAAGCAGTGTGATGTGAAAAAGTGAAATTATAATTTCAAAACAGACCGCTCACACACACTTATGGTTTAATTTAATATAAAGGTTTAGCCATGATTTTACTGTCTGTAAACTATGCTGTGAAACATGCTACATCCTCTGTCCTGGATTAGTTTAATATCCTGACAAAATTGCCTTTTGCCAGACTAGCTGTAAAAGCTGTAAAACTATAAAGCAAGCTGGCAAGTTGTTTATTCTTCAATAATTAAAGATAGAGCAGGCATTAAACCCCTAAAGTCCTATGGTGTTAGAGCACTGAGTGGCTTTCATAGGGTGTCTAGACAAAAGGCTTGTTCAGTATGGAAGAGTTTGGAAAGGAATTACTTTGGTCGGTGGGCCTGTGGATGGTGTTAACTCTGTGCTGCCAGCAGATGCAGAATTTGGATGCCGTTGGTGTACTCTGGTTTTGGGACAGGGCAACACCAACTCCTCTCAAAAACACTGTGGACAAGTCAACCTATTTCCAAAGTTTCCACTATTGCATGTGATACAGGATGGATGTGAAATTTCATGAGCGAATTAATGTGATGTAATCTTGTTCAGGAGATGGCACAGTTATTTGCGGTAGGATGGATTGCCCATTCTTTCATCTATTCCACTCCTGTGTGGACGGCTTTCTTGTCCTGTGTGGTATTTGCTTCGGATACAGGACGTGGGAGAGGAGATAGGAAGATTGTGTGACTGCAGTCTTCCTGTAGCTTTGGATCTGGCTGTGGCATCAGAATCTCTGTGATTCATGTGGCTTGTGTGAAGCGGGGAGCTGTGGTCATCACCTGCCTTGCTGACTGTCTTGTCTTTTCATTCCCTCTCCCAGGTTACGGACATGCTGCCCCAGGGACGGACGCGGGGAAGGCCTTTTGCATGTTCTATGCGGTCCTGGGGATCCCACTGACACTCGTCATGTTCCAGAGCTTGGGCGAGCGCATGAACACCTTCGTCAAGTACCTCTTGAAACGCATCAAAAAGTGCTGTGGGATGAGGAGCACCGAGGTCTCCATGGAAAACATGGTCACTGTGGGTTTCTTCTCCTGCATGGGAACACTCTGCATTGGAGCAGCAGCCTTTTCCCAATACGAGGAATGGAGCTTTTTCCATGCTTACTATTACTGCTTTATAACATTGACTACGATAGGGTTTGGAGACTATGTGGCCCTGCAGACCAAAGGGGCCCTTCAAAAGAAGCCTCTCTACGTGGCTTTTAGCTTTATGTACATTCTAGTGGGGTTGACAGTCATTGGGGCATTTCTAAATCTGGTTGTTCTCAGGTTCTTAACCATGAACAGCGAGGATGAGAGGCGGGATGCCGAGGAACGGGCATCCCTGGCAGGGAACCGCAACAGCATGATTATCCACATCCAAGAGGACTCCCAGCATGGTCGGCCACGGTACAAGGCCGAAGTAACAGACCTTCAGTCAGTTTGTTCCTGCATGTGTTACAGGTCCCACGAGTACACCAGCCGGGTGGTGTCCCACCAAAATTCGTTCAGCTCGAAGCTGAACCCCCAGTACTTTCACTCCATCTCTTACAAGATAGAGGAGATCTCGCCAAGCACATTAAAAAACAGCCTTTTCCCATCTCCTGTCAGCTCCATCTCACCTGGGTTGCACAGCTTTACAGATAGCCACAGGCTGATGAAAAGGCGAAAGTCCATTTAAAGGGATTTGTCTTCTTTTGCTTTCCTTGTTTTCCCCAGTTCTTCTCCGTTGTTTTGGGTTTTTTTGTTCCTTGAGTGAGACGGAGAGAGGCCAAAGGGAGTAGAGAAAGCCAGTCCTCCTCTGAGACTCAGCTCTTGAGCATGAAGCATGGATTATTACTGTTCCAGCAAAGTATGCCTTACATTACCCCCTCGGTGGATGTCAGAGGATTCAAGGTGACGTGAAGTGGGTACCAAATCCAAAGTTGCACACACAGCTGGGAGCCTTCATGTGCCACTGGCACTCCTGACCTAATAAACTATTTTCCTCATGAGCAGGTTGCAGCGTGCGTGCGTGCTTGCGTGTGTGTTGGGTGTGCGTGTGCGTGTGTGCGTATGCAATTCCACAACTAGTGCCATGTGACAAAAATTAAAGCATCAGGTATTATTTTCTTTTTTTTTCCCTTGAAGCAATTGTGTTCCAGCCTGCTTTTAACTTTTAGATTGCTTCCAAAAAGAACGGGGAGGGTGGGAGGGGAGCCAATTTGTTTTGGTTTTTGCCAAGATACGCATGCGCCATAAGCAGTCAATATACCAGGTGTATCATGATAAATTTTTTAATGCTAGATTTTAGATTGTATTAACATTAAAAAAAGGCAGGAAAAGATGGATCATTTTAGCTTGCCAGTTCAAAATTTAAAAAAAAATAAATAAAATAAAGCATGCACTTTGTAAAACTGGTATGCCTAATAAAAACACAAGAAAAACTAGCAATGGAATTAATAATCAAAAGCAAATAATCCTATTGATTTAACTATATTTACTTCTTTTTCATTTTCAACTGTTCCAACAATGGGCAAGTGGAATTTTTAAGAGAAATTGGTAGAATTGTTGGAACTGAAGAGTGTATTTTGTTATTTTTATTTATTATTATTAT
>VZTL01066146.1:0-22709 GCA_013400535.1 Scopus umbretta | reverse complement strand
CCCTGTACTCGGCACTGGTGAGGCCACACCTCAAATACAGTCTTCAGTTTTGGGCCCCTCACTACAAGAAGGACATTGAGGTGCTGGAGTGTGTCCAGAGAAGGGCAATGAAGCTGGTGAAGGGCCTGGAGATCAAGCCTTATGAGGAGCAGCTGAGGGAACTGGGGTTGTTTAGTTTGGAGAAGAGGAGGCTGAGGGGAGACTCTATTGCTCTCTACCACTTCCTGAAAGGAGGTTGTAGTGAGGTGGGTGCTGGTCTCTTCTGCCAAGTAACTAGCGACAGGACAAGAGGAAATGGCCTCAAGTTGCATCAGGGGAGGTTTAGATTGGATATTAGGAAAAATTTCTTTACTGAAAGAGTGGTAAATCATTGGAACAGGCTGCCCAGGGAGGTGGTGGGGTCACCATCCCTGGTGTTCAAAGGTGTTCAAAAAATGTGTAGATATGGCGCTTCGAGATGTGGTTTAGGGGCCATGGTAGTGTTGGGTTGATGGTTGGACTAGATGATCTCAGAGGTCTTTTCCAACCTTTATGATTCTGTGTTGGCTCGGAAGGGGTGAGAATTCCTGAGGTTACAAGCTAGTACACATATGTAGGATGGTCTTCTTTCTATTCCATACAGATGAGAAACCTGACTGGAGCTGATAGTACCACTGATGCAAATTCGAAGATTAAAATCTGTCCTTTACAACCATTTGCCTATGTTTGGGCCAGAAGGCAGTGTGTTTTCCATGTTGAAAGAGAGGCAGAACTGTGCTGCCAAGCTGTAACATAAGAGCTGTAATGAGCCCAAAAGAAGTTGTGAGAGTATTAGCTTACACAAGCGACCAGAATCTGTAACTGATATGGAACAAAACAACATTTGTGTCCTCTCCCTGCTTCAGGTCCAGCAAATCTCTTCACTCCCACAGCAACAGCCAGACTGAATAGACCTGCAGGACCTTTCATCACTTCTACCAATATGTGACCCTTGTCCTGCTGCTCTTGTCAGCAAAGACTACATTTTCCATCACCTCTCTTCAGACAGACTGGGTCTCCCTTCTTTCTTTTGCTGAACTAATCACTCCCTTGGATGACAGGTCAGATAGATGGGAGGAAATAAAATGAGGTAAATATATGTCTGACCATCCTGCATGCAGGATAAACACATAAAGGAGACTAGAAACTCCATGACTTTGACTTCTGAAAATGTCTTTATTTAACAGGAAGAGGGAGGATTTGACATCCTGCTTTCAAAGTCACGTTGCCATCCACAGAACAGGTTAGTCTTCATTGCCTTCCAGGGAAGGCTTCTGGAGACTGGGAAAGAAAACAAGGTTTCTTGGCATATGCTCTGCCTGTAACTTCTCTTGTTGGTCTGGAAGGCTATGTTTCCCCTGTACCTCTCCTGCACCGTAACTTCTCTGCCTTGCAGGAGCTGAACTAGGGATGTTCATGGTCTGCATCCGATCTTGCTCCTCAGGTAACCCTGCTGAAGATGAGGAAAGAAAATGGCAGGAGACCAGAGTCTACCCTTAACTTGCTTAAATAACATGTGGTCTAGCATGCTAATCCACCACTCTCTCGGTACTAAAGTAGTACCAGTAATTTCACTGCAGTCTATGCAGACTGATGCTCTATGCAGGGCTGCTGGACTGTGGCAAGGAAAAGGAGTGAGATGCAGTGTCTGTTAGACACCTGCAGCAGATGGTCTTGCCCATCCACTTTCGGGGTTAGGTCAGGGCTTTTTGCCTTGGACTGAAAGCATCAGGAAGAATCGGGAGATGTTTTGTCTTGGTCAAGCCCACTGTCCCTGTATAACCTCTGTGTCTAATAATGATTATTGTAGATATGGTCATCCCAGTCTGTGGGGATACGCTTAACCTGCTGCTGCCCTCAGTTTACAGGTAGGGAACTGTGGTACAGAGAAAATAAAGGATGCATTTCTGAGAGTCCAATGGCTCTGTTGCCCTTTGAGTGTTTAAAGGCATCAGTCCCATCGGTAAGATTGGTCTTCAAAAGTGTTTCAAGCATCCAAGAGTCTAAAAGCCAGTGAAAGACAAAAAGGTTTAAATTTCAAACTGCCCAAGTTCTAGCTGAAGATTTCAAAGTCTCTCAGGTCCTTCAAGCCTGTGATGATTGCTAAAAGACTGCTTAGAGCTAACTGATTTAGTTAGGTGCCTTTGAGAATCTTAAAGTACCTTGAACTCAGTCAAGGCCCTGTACCTGGAGTCAGTAACTTCCCTGTAAATTCAAATAACAGAATTGTAATACAGAATATGTAATTCAAATAGAAAATAATAAAGGTGCCAGTTGTCTTAGTAAAAGTAAGAATGCCTTCCAAGACTCTTTATTTCTTGTCCATTTTTCTATAAATGATGAAAAAAAAATTAAAACCAATGTTTTACCAGTTCAGTTCCAGTATTATTTGCTGTACATTTTACATTTTCCCTAAGAAACATAATTGTGAACTAGCCATCTAAATCAGGCTGCAATTTCAGTCTTCTGTGGAGAAAAAACTACCTCTTACAAGTAGCTCTCAAAAACCAGTGGAAAACATCAATGAGTCTCTCCAGCAGCAGGCCCATCTGAGAGTATTTCCTTCTTTTTGTAATAGGCTCATGTGATGAGAGAGTATGGGATTACTCCACACATGCATCCACATGTCTGTGTTCACTGATTCTGAGTGACTGATACAACCAAGGTGGTGTCTTAGCCTGATGCAAGACATGCAGGATTGAAAGATACACACATTGACAACGTGAAGTAATTTCTGGAAACCTTTCTGTTTTGAAGGATGTTTACTTTCTTGATATTGAATTGAAACCGTGATGATGTTATTCAAAATGATCTTTTATCCAGAGCAGATTGGGGCTCATTGCTTACTTATTTTAGTTCAGTCAGCTGTTTGCTTTTTTACTGCGCATAGGTCTTTTCTGTGTTGAAGTCTCTTGAGAGAGGAAGAAAAAGCTTGCTCCTATGCCAGTCTTGTCCAGGCATCAGCTTCACATCACAAGGATTGCTTTGATTTATGCTGCAGACATACAATCTGGCTTAAATAGTTAAGCAGAGTTTAAACAGGGGAGTACAGTTCTACTGAGACCAAAATTGTCATGGACATGTATGCCAGCGGTGATTTTGGGACTCTAAGATTTATCTATCAACATATCTTTATCAGAAATTTGAATTATGTCTGTTTCTCTCTCAGCTGCATTACTGTCTAATCAGAAGGCTTACAAAGGAGCAACAGTTGGCCAGGGAAAAATCTGTTTCACTTTCAAGAAGAGTTGGGCAAAGAATTACTCTGCTTTTGAAACCTTCCACTTTTGTTAGTGTGAGGGGCGTATTTATATTCTAAATCTTGCTTAAATTATTTGATGCTTATGTATATTTTTTTTATATGGGCCTACCTATGGCTTAAAGCACGTTTGGGTGTAGTCAATGGAAAAAAAAAAATACTTTTAATCCAGAGGAAAGAATCAAATCTGCAATGTCTGTATTTCAGAAGATCTCATTTCCTGGGTTTCTTGCTTTGGAAAGAAGGCATTTAAAGCCTCCAGGCCAAAAAAAATATATAGTACTTCCTGTAGGCTGAACAACTGCTACCATATTAAAATAATTTGGGAGAACAACTTGATCCATATTTGCCCACATGTAACAATTATCGATAGCTAGAAATGACTCACTATTGAAGAAAACCTTGGGTCAGATTCACCCTTGGCATGAGTAGGCACATCTCTATTAGCATTAAAATATCGGTGACCATGTATAATAGAAGTGGGTTTAGCTTTTATGGTTTAGGTTTTTTTGCTTTGTGTGCTGCATATGAGCCAGTGGTTAAGCCAGTCATCCCAGTGGGTACCTAGTAAGGAGATGTTCTATGATAACCTGTGGCTGTACCAACATAATTATATAACATTGACTTTTACTTGCATAATACTGCATATCTTGCATCACCTTGTCAGTGATACACCTTTATGCCTTTGTCTCATTGTGTAGGGAAGCTTGTAATCCAATTTTGTCTTGGTTTAGAAAAAAAAGAGTTTGCTGGCAGGGTGGTACTTCATTTGTACCCTGAGAGTTCTGGAAATTATTTCAATCCTTCTAGCTCCAGGTTGCTCAAAGTGCATTGCTCATTTTATTCTATTTGGCCCAAAGAAATAAATCAAAGTAAAAACTTAAAAAGATTTCTCGGTGGGTCTCATCAAAAGTTTGTGCCCTGTTGTGCTCTGAGTGGGTAGATTCAAGTTTGTTGATCTGTGAACTGAACTTAGTCACACCTGGATGAGATTGTTCACAAAGCTAAAGCAGAGTGTGAATATTGAATCAAACAAGTGAAATTGTCTTATACAGATCTGGAAGATGGTCAACCCCAACCCTGGAGCATAACTTAATATGAAATTGCATAATACTATTTGTGTAATACCATCCCTGCTCAGGGATAAGGAGGGGGTCTTTGCAAACATGCCATGTGTACATTGTTTCTGTGTAGCATATACAACAAGTGTCCCTGCCAAGACGGGGTTGGAGAGAAGATGTGGAGAAGCATCTTGTGTGCACTGAGGTCTGACACACAGGCTTTCCTCCAATGTGTTGTACTGACACTGGTTACAGAGACTGGAAATTCTGTGTATGCTATAGTTTCTGTTTTAAGCCTATTGATAACATTTTATGTCTCATAGGCTTTATGTCTCATTTTGTTATTGATATTTTATGTTATTTATAACATCATGTGTGATGGTTGTACATTTAAATTAGTATGGAATCATAGAGTAATGTGGGTTGGAAGGGGCTTTTAGAGGTCACCTGGTCCAACCACCTGTCAAAGTAGGGTGAGCTTCAGAGATCCAACTTAGAGCTAGACTGGGTTGCTGAGGGCCTTGTCCAGCTGAACATTGAATACTTCTTCCACAGCTCTCTAGGCAACCTTATTCAGTGCTGAACTATTCTCAGGGGAAGATTTTTTCCTTTATATCTAAGTCAAATTTGACTTTTCACCATCTGTGACTGTTGCTTCTCATTTGCTGTGCACTTTTGAGGAGAGTCTGGCTCCCTCTTCTCTATAATCTGCCAATAGGTAGTGAGAAGCAGCAGTTGGATCCCTCCTTAGTCCTTCTCTTCTGCAAAGAAAGCTCTTTCAGCTTCTTTCATCTTCTTTCAGCTGGGGTTTATTTAATAACCAACAACGGCAAAGCTCTTATTCTTCTTGTTTATTTCACACACTCAATCACTCCCTTGCTCCCCCAACCCGATGCTTCAATCCCTAGGTCTCAACTTCGCTTCCCAGCAGGGAGGTCACTGCTGGTCTGGGAAGGTCAAGTCCTGCTATGCAGCTCCTTGCTATGTGCCAGTCTGAGGGTCTGCCATTCAAGGTCCCTGGACATCCCTCAGCATTAGTCTTCACTTAGCAATTGGATCTCCAGAATTTTCCCCCACTTCTAGGATCTTTCCTCCAATCAAGGTCTTCATCTTGTTCAGACCACTTTTGTTTACTCATTTGCTAGCTAAATTTATGATCATCCCTTATTGGTTTCAGCTAGCAAGTAGCAGAATTGAGCTTGAGTTTAAAAGTTCAGTTTCAGATGCTCACCAGCCTACACACACACACAATTAATTATCCACTGCCTGTTAGCATTCACAATGTAAGTTCTTTTTCACCTATGACAACTGGGGAACCCCCAAAAAATGTCCTGAGGGAACTGGCTGATGTAGTTGCCAAGCCACTCCATAATATTTGAAAAGTCATGGCAGTCAGGTGAAGTCCCTGGTGTCCTGAAAGAAGGGAAACATTGTGCCCATTTTTAAAAAGGGAAGAAAGGAGGACAATAGGAATTATTGACCTGTCAGCCTCACCTCTGTGCCTGGGAAGATCACGGAACAGATCCTCCTAGAAGCTATACTAAGGCACATGGAGGACAGGGAGGTGATTCAAGACAGCGAGCATGGCTTCACCAAGGGCAAGTCCTGCCTGACTAACCTAGTGGCTTTCTATGAAGGAGTGACTGCATCAGTGGGCAAGGGAAAAGCAACAGATGTCATCTATCTGGACTTCTGTAAAGCCTTCAACATGCTTTCCCACAACATCCTTCTCTCTAAATTGGACAGATACAGATTTGATGGGTGGACTGTTCAGTGGATAAGGAATTGGTTGGATGGTTGCATCTAGAGGGNGTCCCTGCTCACTGCAGGGGGGTTGGGCTAGATGACCTTTAAAGGTCTTTTCTAACCCAAAGCATTCTATAATTCCAGGATTCTATGAAAACAGGACACAGTAGTCCTGATGTGGTGAGCAGAGGGTAAAAGGCAATCTCCTTGACCTGATTTCTACTTCCTTGGCTGCTATGTAGTTAACCTTCATCCCTGCAAGAATGCACTGCTGTCATTGTAGGGACGGACATGACAGACACAGAGCAATTATCAAAAAGATATCTGGTGTTTATTGTCTAAACAAGCCCTTTTATATCTTTCTTAAGAATGTGTGTCCATATACGATTGGCTCAGTCTTGGCTCACTCAAAACCCAACAGTTCATAATTGGATGACTTTCTCTTTATTGTAACTTCAATAAGCTTTCTCTACTTGCAGTCTGGCAGTTGCTTAATCTGGTTTACCCAGCTCTTCTCAGGACTCTCCGGCCTCTTCAAAGGTACACGGGTATCTGCTCAAGGTCAATGTTAAACTTGCATTCCGATCCCTCGGACCAGCCGAGGTCTCCCACACACTGCTGGCATGTGTTCAGCTTTTGTTCACCAGGACACTTGCTTTTAAAAGTTGTTCATTGCTGCTAACATTGGAGTTAGTCTGTTGCAGATGCAAGACTTCACATTTGACCATGTGTTGTAAAATGACTGTTATAAAGTTATAAAATAACTCTTGGCCATAGAGACTCATGGTAAAATTTACCTTAGAAGGGACCTGTGGAGGTCATCTTGGCCAACCCTCTATTTCAAGCAGGACTAACTTCAAAGCTAGACCAGGGTGGTGAGCACCTAGTCCAGCTGTGTTTTGAATATCTCGAAGCTAATGAGATACATCTCAAATCTAACGTCTATGAAATACATTTAATTATTTTAAGGAAGGAAGAAGGTAATTTTATAGGCCAGCTGGTGCCATCCTGATCAGGAAAATCAATTTAAAGATGAGCCAGCAGCACACTGGAGACAAAGAAGATGTACTTGCACAATAGTTCTGCAAGAATGTTAACTCTAACACCTTTCAAGACTACTGAAGACTGGTTTGGATTGACTCCGAGTATCAGTAAACGAGGACGTTTCTTCTAATTTTTAGCCTTATTTCTAGCAATGTTTTCTTAATCAAAATTAGATACAATCAGATACAATCTCTGGGGTGAAGAAGGGAAACAGATTTGCAAGGCATCATCTATGGTGCTGTGTCACCCCAGGAGGGAAGTAAGAAGAACACATGGTAAGAAATTTGTCTTGTATTTTATTATTCATCTGAAGTGTTCAGTTATTAGTGTTATGCTAATAAAGTCTTTTTAGATTGTCTGACGGATCTCATGATAAACTCCGTTAACAAAACAATAAAACTGGGAGGATGTCAATTGGCTAATTAGGTAATAATCAATATCCAGCAGCAGCAGCTGTGACGAGATGGCAGACGGATACTAGGCTCTGTTCAAGGGCTGGGTACTTTTGTTGGTTCAAGTTTTAGGGAAGATATTGCCAAACCAATAATAATTATATTGTATGACAAGAGTTAGGAGAAAGCAACAGCAGCCTAATAGTGACATTAATCTAGAAATACTTTCTCCTACACAAATTATTATGAAGTAGTTGATCCTGGCAATTCAGTTTTTTTCTTGAGATGGGCATCAGACAAGGCAGATATGAAATGCCCTGGGTAGACCCTTAAATTCATAAGTCTCCAAGGAGCCAGGGATCTCAGCCTATGATACATTACACATTTAATTATAACTCCACAGATAGAAAGCTGATCAGAGTACTCCTTTACAATCTCAGAGGCAACCAGAGCAGGATTTACCTCATTTAACTGTAGGCATCTACAGCAAAGACATAGACAATTAATTCTGAGCAAGGTATCTCAACTCCCATGACATCCAGAAACAAAAGGCATGAGTTGTCTGGTCTAATGGAGGTGTCCACATTTTGACGGAGATAAGATACATCCTGGAAGTCTCTGGTTCTGTTCATTAACTCTGGAAGCCTAGACAGCCATATTAAATGCCTGAAGTTAAGAGAGATGAATCTCATCATGACTAACTGTGCCGCAAATACTAATGATAATGAGAACTTGCTTGGTGGGTCAATTTGTATCGTAGCTCAAATGACAAAAGTTATGCTTTGTTTACTGATATACAACTGCAACTTTGTTTATCAAGATTCAACTTATTCCAGATGTAATTCAGAGGTATGCAAAGGCAAGCACAATTTGGCCTTCCATTTCTGCTCACTCCCAGTCCATCTTCTTTGAAAAGGAAGGTCCCTATATGATATTCCGTTGTGCTCCATTGTACTGGGTTGGTGAGAACCGTGTGGTATCAGGATATTTCCTCTGAAAATTAAGAATGAGCTGAAATATTCATTTTACTACCTAACTATGAGATTTTTTGGTGCAGAAAATCCCTAAATGTCACAGAATTACCTCCCATGCTAGTTGGGGGTGCAGGGGCTTTCTGAGCTTGTGTGAGGTAACGAAGCAGGCTCGAGAAGACAGGGTGGCCTGGATGGTCAGGGCTGTGCTAGAAGCAGTTCCCTCCTGTGTAGCAGGCTGTTAAAAAATGCCTCCTGTGAGCTTCTGCCCCTGGTGCAGCCTCTTCTTAGGGTTGTGCTGTGCTGCAAAGCACCTCAGAGACTCTTCTCCTTCCCCAACAGTTTGTGTCAGACCTAGCTTGCACCGTCTGACTCAAGCCCAGAAAGGATGACCACTATTTTCACAGCACCTACCAGCTGCCAGTGGCTGAGAGGACTTCAAGCTGAGCTTAGATATACAAGAGACGAACAGTGTGCAGCAGGGAGAGACAATAGCTCCTGCCATTAGAATTTTGTGACTGTAGGGCTGATGAAAGACTCAGGCCTGAGGTTTAGCTGACAAATGGAAGATAAGGACTGGGGGAAAATAAAGAGAAAGCCAAGAAATGGCAGCATGGCAGAAGCAAACAGTTGACACAGCTTATTGTGTACTAAAGCAGGTTAGTGTTCCAGGGTTGTACTGCTGGGTGAATTTGACAGGTTTATGCTGAAAGACACCACTTAGAAGTGTTAACTTCTTTTATCTTAGCCTTATGGAGCCTTTTCACTGCAGAGTATAAAGCTGGCTATAGCCTTCATAATTCATTCTTAAAATGTGAGGTTAATGTGTAGCTACATTGGATATTAAGGGAAACAGATGGAGCAAGGAACACAGTGAATCACAGGGAATCTGTTCAAGAATTTTTCTCACTAAGAGAATTTTTCCTTACTGAGTCTGCCTTAAATATCAGAGAAAGCTCAAGTCACCATATAAATGCCAGTTCCACTGTCCCCTAGTTGGTATTTGAAGTTTCAAGCTAAATGTTGAGTTTGTCTGTTCGGGTTGGGACTTACCAAGGAGAAGCAGCAAATTCTTTCTCATTGAATTTAAGTTAGATCTTTGTTCCTAGTCTCTCTTGAAAATCTAAGACTTTGATTTCTCTGGTGACCATCTGGAATATTATGCTTTGTAAACCTCACGGTTTGGCCATAACATGCAGGTCTGCTTATTTCAGCCATAAGAAGACACTCCCAATTCCTAACAAAAATCATACCTCATATCCAAACTTACTGTAATTCCAGACTACCCATCAGCTTCCTGGCCATCTGCCCCAAGGTAGAGGAAAGCTGTGTGGTTACATAAATAGGGTTGTGGGAAGTATCAAGTGAGGTCACCTGGCATGGTTCCCACGTTCAGAAAGCCCAGCCAGGATTTCCATTGCTATTCAATCAGATAGGATGGAAGAAGAATGCCTCTGATGATCTCAACTGTAGCTGGGGGCTGATATCCTTCCAGAGCTGGATAAATAATAAATGGCCCCAATGATGGCTGCCTCTGAAATGTGCTAATAATTTTAATATAATGGACTGAATTGTGTAGGTGTATGTTTGTGCCCTCTGCTGGTTGGAGCCAAATTATATAGTGTTTTTCATTTGTGTGTAAGTGAACAGAAAATTAGGGCCTGTTGTGAAACTGGTGGTTATCCCCTGGAGGAAATGATCAAGGGAAGTATCACCACCTCTTGATGTTTTCAGAACTGGATGGCTTTCAGGAAGTAGAAGCTTCAGCTGAATATCTCTCACTGTGATTGGTGAAGAAGTAAATGGATGAAATTGAAGTTTATGGAACAGGAGGATATCAGACCAAGAGTTCAAATGGCTCCTTTTTATTTAGATTCTACAGAAAATATTTTGCCTGTATTTTTTGTTAAGATTTTTGAGTGAAACATTTCTAAACAACCTTTGAACTGATTAAAAAAGAAGTCATTTTTTTGTATCATTCCCCATTTTGAGAAAAATGTTTTGGCTTGATCTGTTGTCAGCTGGTTTTCATGTTCTTTTTTTTTTTTTTTTTTTCCCCTCCATGGCTCATATTGCAGTAATCTGTACTTTTGGAACAAGATGATCAGAGCTTAGTATCTGCCTTTACTGAAATAATCCTCTTGGCTATGATGTGTGGCAAAGTGACAGGTCTGAAGTCTTTTGTAGCATTTGACCTCACCCACTGGGTAGGATGTGGTAAGGAGCTGTGCTACGTTGCACAGAGCTACAGCAAATTGTCCCCTGCTATTCCATCTACAGGAGGGAAGGACTTTGCACAATCCATTTGGCTAGAACACCATGCTCATCTTGGCTTACCTCCACATAGGTTAATGATGGGGAAGAGTGGATGTGTCTGAGGGTCTGTCTTCCCACCCATCTTCAATTCCACCTACTTTGTCTTTGGAGTGCAAGATAGTCAACCGATTTTAGGCCAGGAGGTAAACATCTAAGACTTTTTTTCTTCCTCTACAGCAAGGAAAGGAAACTCATATTCTATTAAGAGGGGACAGAAATCTGTGTTGGTGTCAAGGTCCAGAGCTCCCATTAGCAGATACAGGTAGTTCATTCTTCCAGAAGGCTCTGTCTGGACTGACACTTGGTTTCTCCTAAGGCAGGAGAAGACAGAGTTAACACATTTGTAAAGTCAGAGCTGGAATCCTGTGGTTGTTCTGCATAAGGCCATAGCTTCACGTTATTGGGGGTCATGAACATGAACTGGAGGAGGTGTAGGCAACCTCCTTTCCATCTTTGTAAGGGGTTAGCATCCTGTTGGTTTTCTGTGCTAATGTGGTGGCACAGTGGAAAACTACAAGCTGCTGGACTAGACAGGCAATCCCCTATACAGTTCTGAAGCAGGCTGTCTCTCTTTG
The DNA here is from genome assembly GCA_013400535.1 of Scopus umbretta. Classification (NCBI taxonomy): domain Eukaryota; kingdom Metazoa; phylum Chordata; class Aves; order Pelecaniformes; family Scopidae; genus Scopus; species Scopus umbretta. The sequence continues at coordinate 11,327 of VZTL01066146.1, read as the reverse complement.
CTTGTGTGGGGTGTTGGTTCTTTCAGTCCATAGCCTCAGTGGTGGATCCCTCAAAATGAGTTAGTACTTACATGGCCCTGCAGGTTTATGTGGCACTGCTCAAGACCTGAAATGTGCCCAGTAATCAACAAAGAAGAAAAATTGCCTAGTCCTCTCCCTGCTATTTCTCCTTGTAGAATACACTGTGGTGTCATCCAACGAGCCAAAGCATGGGGCTTCTGTTCCTTCCCCTGTGTGTTGGTTTTCAGCAACGGTGTTTCTGGATAGGTTGATACATCTCTGCCATACTGTATTTTGCAAGGTTCCTCTTTTGCCAGCCCTTATGAAACTTGTGACCTTTCTTTAGCATATTCATGTCACTCCCCAGCCCTTGCAACATCTTTTGGGTGCTGGCAGGATGCAGTGCAATAACAAGCCTACTGGTGATCTGTCCAGGTGGTCAAAGCCCTTTTTAGACCAGAGGTAGCAGGAACACTGGGCCTGGTTTACACTGTCATCATTTCTGTGACTTGAGCGGACTTATTCCTTACCGACCTCTTCAGCTATGAAGTGATGGAAGAGTCAAGGTGATCATTTCTCACATTCTTTTGCAGGTGGGTGTTGTGTGGCGTGTGCCTTTGGTACCCTGTGTCACCGTAGTAACAGCAAGTCATTGTTTCCTGGCAACTGTCAGGGTTGCTAAGAGAAAAATCGGCAGCATTCGTAAATCTGATGTCTTTGACATCATCCGCTCACATTACATTGGGATAGTTTGATGGAGAAAAGACGACCTGGTGGCCAGTCTCATTTCTTCTAACTCAGCTGTATGTTGGTTTTCGTAAATAATTACAGTGTCTATAAGGAATTGGAATAGTCTGTCTGGGAATCAGGGAATATGGATCCTGTTGTTTGCCCTCCTTGGTCATTTCAATAACTACAGGTAACACTTTCTGCCCTCTGCTATAAGATGAAATGAATTCTGTGGATAAAAACCACTATCTAGGTGCTAAGTGTTACCACTGGTCTTTGATGCTCTGGTTCCCCAGTACATTTCATAGGTGGCTTCACTGAGAAAGAAACTTTCATCAATCCATCTTCTCTGCCAGTGCTTCATTCTTAAAACATTTTGCTTCATAAACTCACCTGTCTACTACAGCCATTGTGTAAAAACTGTAGTTGGAGTGGGGAGTTTGTGTGGGGGGAGGGGAAGGAACAGCAGATTCAGTAAGGTATTACTCCAGCTTAGCTCTGTGGAATTCAGTGGAGTTATACCAACGCAAATCTAAAGCAACATAGTGATGAATTGATAAATCCTATTTGCTTGCATCTGCCCACTCTGAGCCAGAGCTGGAGATATTACTATCTACTGGTGCATGCCAGAGCATGTGCAGAGTGAGTTGTTGTGCTCTCTACAGTGCACAGGAGACAGATGGTGAAACCCACCCATTCTGAAGCGTGCCTACAGAGAGTACAATTTTTGCAGTGTCGTGGCGCTGGCAGACAATGCAATAGCAATATACTTATATTTCAGAGAACTGGATAGTCTCAGAAGTGCTATTTTACCACTCTTCTCTTCTGGCACCTTTTTGTTCCACAGCTGCCTACACAGTTTTTGGCAAAAAACACTGATGGAGACTGTGAACTACTCTGGCTGGACCAGCTCTGCAATTTAGTGTGAGAACTGGACTATAGGCAAGAAAGCCAAATCATCTCAGCTACTAAGGTGCTTTTAGGAAAGGAGAACCAGTGCAGTGATGTTCTTCACGCCTGCTAAAATTACAGCAAACCCTCTGTGTTTGTACTGTATAGGAGGCAGAGCAGATTAATGGAGAGGATGTCTTCTTGGTTGGCAGAGGAGGGCAGAGCAGATTAATGGAGAGGATGTCTTCTCTATCCTAAACAGGTAACATTTCTTTAGCTATACAAGTGGGGCTTCTGAAAAGACAACAAAGCCCTGTGCACTTTTGCGGATGCCATCAGAAATCCTGGGGACATTCAGAAATGTTCAGTTTTCTACCAGTTTCCTGCAGCTGACAGTACATTTGTGTTGACCTTGGTGACAGCACCAGCCTCACAAATTGAAAGGACATGCATCACTAAGGGGAGAACTAAATTTACAATGAATGGCTTGTATTTCATTTTCTGTTACTGTCATTTTTATCTGTCCCGGCTAATCCTCGTGTCCCTAGAAAGCCTGCCCTAGTGTTCCATTTTCTTCAGCAGGAATGCTGCCTGCAGTGACAGCAGGGGTAGCTTTCTCCAGGTCTTTTGTCAAATGCTGCCATGTACCCCCAAGCTCCTTGTTCCTTTGCCAGTGGTTGGGAGTCTGCAGCTAGCTGATGTGGAGTCTTCTGCCTCCTTCTCAGAGAAAAAAATCAGCTCTGACTTTTGACTGGAGCCTGTAAAAGCAGCTTTTCTCAAGTAAAAGTGTTGTTCCCGGTTTAGCAGATAGGGACTCTGTGTCAGTATGAGAAGGGGAAAAAGTAATCTGTTATATTGCAGCTGTCACTTCAGAGATTTTCATCCCTCTCCCTTATGTAAGCATGAGAGTATTATAGATACAAGATATGGGGGTTGCAGGTACATGAAATGGCTTCATACACTTATTTAGACATCCCTTTCAGCCTCGTTTGGGTTAGAAGAGGTGGGAGATTAAAGAACATATCCTCTTTTTGTTAAAAAAAAGTGTAGAGGTTTGGCATAATTATCAGTGCTATAGTGACATCGTGGGTGAATACAGATGTGATCAGTGTTTCTTCTTCTTCCTTTTTTTTTTGGTTTGTTTGTTTATATAAAATGTCACTGTAGCTCATTTTTCAGGATCATGTGATTATTATTTTATAGCGATCTGGATCTACTCAGATGTTCCTACCTGGAAAATCCTGTAAGGTGATGTTGTCCCTTAAGGATCAAGGGATGGTCATCTATAAATTTATATTTATCTATATATTTAGGTAGTCTGAGCTACCTAAAGGTGTTTGCCTGAGTTGCAGAGGCCCATGATCTGAGTTTTGGGGGAGACAAATGATTTGATGTCAGACTTGAGCCCTTGGCTTCTGGAGCTGGACCAAGTCCACTTCCTAGAATTAAATCATAGTAGTTAGGGACATGATGACAGCTGGAAATGACCAGGTGATCCAGTAACCTCTCCTGGCCTCCATCAGAGATTAGGAGGAAGAGGGAGCAGAGCAACTGGGGAATTTAAAATGGAGTGCATGACAGGTGCCACTCACTGTGCCCCACTACAAGAGACTGGCTTACAAAAGAGGGAAGGGAGAGAGGCTGGCTCCTTTCCACGGTGAGCTCACTGACTTTGTAAGGTCATGGCGAGACCGCCTGGATTCCCTGTGTGCCGCGCTCTCTCCCGCCCTGCCAACACTAATGCGCAGTGGCTGTGGAGCTGGGGAGCTGTGCTTCAGTTCAGCACAGCAGACTGCAGCCAAGTCTAGATGACTTTGCAGATGCTGGTGTTGCGCATGAAATGACCTGAGATGAGCCATGATGCAGCTCTCGGGGCAGGACTGGAGCACTTTACTCAGAGGAACAAGGCAGCAGATTTGTGTTCTAAGTGGAGTCCCTCAAAAAGGATTTCCTTTGCAAAAGTTTTCGGATTGATGCAGCTGGCCAAAGTGAGAATACATTTGTGTTTCAAAGTCAATGGGAGTTTTCCTTTACCCCTTGTCAAAAATAAGGACGGCAGAGGAGCTTGGGAACCATGAGGAAAATGTTACCAAGAGCTCTGTGGATAGGAGAGATTTTGTAGCAGCAGCTCTCTCTCTGTATCCCCAAACAGATCTAATTCAGAGAAACCTGAGCACAGCAAAGCCCTTTTCTTGGCAGTATCCAGCACCATCTCCTTTCTGTGGAACTACACAGCTCCAGTTCTATGCAGACAAAATGTCAGGGCTTCATCTGTCTCCCTCCCTTCTACCATCTGAGAAGCCAGCAAGTGCCTTTCTAATGAAGGATCAACTTTGCACTCAGATACATGTTCCTTGTGCCCTCCCTACATGCAAATACAATCATACCCAAAGCATGTTAAGACATGCTTGCTGAGTAAAGCCAGGTCAGGTGTCAAGGTGTCAGTCTGCTGGCTTATATGTAGCCCTGACTCCTTGAAGTTAGACTTTGGTTTGGTTAGCAATAGTAAGGCTGTGCTACAGGTCCAAAAAGTAGGACTGTAAAGATTTTGCTCCCCACCTTCCATCTGAAGAACAGGGCTCACTGAGTTGGCTGGCACCTTTTGCTTCTCAGCTGTGATCCACATACAGCCTCCAGCAAAAGTCCTCAGGCATTTAACCCCTTTAGCAAGGCTGGGGCTGTGCCAGCTGCTGTTCAGTGGAAGAAGAGCCAGAGAGGCAGAGCAGTAGTAGCCCAGCAGCAGGCTGTTTTGAATCTGTGTTCTTGGATGCCAGCCCTAGCTAGAGAAGGGGACATACTGGTTGGGTGACAGGGGAACAGGAATGAAAATGAACTCTGGGCTCTTTGTGTTAAAACATGTCTCTCTAGCACTGACTGCACTAATTCTGCAGGGCTTGGAGTGCTCTTGTCCCAACAAGCAGGGTTTTCAAGGCAGGTATATCTGGTTGGCCGTGCTGAATACGCCCTTACTTTGCATGCACCAGGCATGAAGAAAAGAGCCTGAGGAAAACAGTAGCTCCTGCTGCCAACCCTGTAAGGCAGCTGCCTTCTCAGATGTCAGGCAGCTATGAAACATCAAAGGGGCTTCTCTTGAACTAGCTGACCTTTTGTTACACATATCCTTTTGCTAATACCCAGCAGATTATCTTTGCCTTGTTTTTGCTATTGTGTTCTTGACCTGTAGCAACCCCCCTGCTTTAAACATGCTCCATGATGGCAGAGAGGTGGCATTCACAGTGACTGTACTGCTACAGGTGGCTCCCAGTGGGTGGCAGTTGTTCCTCTCTGAATTTTCTTTTGTATGTGTGTCATTGGAAGTGCCTCCAAGTATGTGTCACCACCCCAACGCTTCAATCTGATCCTGAGCTATAGGTGAGCATCAGTTCAGCAGACACTGAGAGAAAGTGAGTTTAGCCCCAGGTGAATTATGTATTGCTGTGAATGCAAGAGTTGGCCGTGCTTACACATGTGCTAAGCTGCATCTCAAGACCACTGAGGACAATAATTTCCAGTGGCTTTCTATCTCCCTTGAGCAGTATTGCTGAAATCCAGGGGAGTGCTGGTAGAAACAGAAGTGAGAAATGTTTCTGGAGGAACGTGTTGGTGGTAACTTCTGGAGGTAAACATGATTATGAGATGATGCAATGAAGGAAAGCCAGCACAGAGGAGATAACCCCCCTGCTTTTAAGCACTATTCTGCTGTGTCTCAGACATGTTCTTTTTGACCCCATTATGTGGTTCTTGTTGAGAGGGAGCTGCACAACGCTGCCGTGCACGCAAATTGCCTCTGACTCTCCTCTCAGGGCTGTCTGCAGCCTTCTCTTTCCTGGGTCTGCTGTTCTGGTCCTGGACTTTTTCCAGCCAACACCTCCCACTTGCATTGTACTCTGTTATTGGTTCCCCTATCATATTATAATCTGCTAGAGTAACTTACACTGCATAAGCAATTTTTGAAACATGTGTAGAGCTTATACTTAAGGCAGAGGACAGGCACTCACAAAGAATATGAGAATCACTAGACCAAAAACAGTTTCTCTATGAAATAAAGGGCAGAAAGCTTGTGTAACATGTTGTTCAGACCATTAGCAAACCCTGGTTTCTAGGAGAAGGGAGGAAGTGAAAGAGATGACTGTGTGAGCCTACTTGCCTTGGCATAGTGCACCAAACAGTGAGGGTCAGCTTCAGTCTTTAAAAGTCAAGATGCTGGAGGTCTGTTGCATTCACTAGCTATCATGTCATGCCAGCAGATAGGGAAGCTAGTGACTTGAGTCTGTGCCTGTAAAAATAGGTGGCTGGTTCTCTCCACTGTCCTTTCACAGCCTTCAGCATCCATGCAACTTGCATGTCAAGTCTTTCCTTTGTGATCTGAATTAATCTTGCCTTCATAGTCAGACGCAGGGAGACCATTCAGTACTGAGTCAAATTATCCTCCAAACTGACTTCCATCACTTGGAAAAGCCTAACTTTCAATAGGTTAGGTGCTTTCATAGGTTATCCTCTTTGCCAGCAAACTAGCTTTACTGTTTGAGCACTGCACTCGCCAAGTGGCACTCGCTTAGCATTTTCACTCCTGCTTCACCAGTTTGTTGCTTCCCACATGATCTGCCCCTTTTTCAGTATGGAGAAGGACTGCCCAGGAAGGCTGAAGTGCCACTATGAATACATTCATGTGTTACACAGAGAAGCATTGGAGCTGGCAGAATTAATAATTCTGTTGGGCGTAGTGACCATTCAAAGTACTCTTTAGTCTCCTGGGCACCTATTTACTATCATCCCTGTACTAGTCTTGAAAGAAGCTGGGACTCCTGCCATACTAGTACCAGTAGATCAAGCCCTCTGTTTCATCTTCTGTACTTTTTTCTCCAGTTTTCTCAAACCACAGTGAGTTTTTCTTGATTGAAAGATAGGTTTTAATGCTGGAGCTAATTCTTAAATAATGAGGATGAACACTTCTGCAGGATTTTAGTTCCAGGAAGGATGGTCAGCACTCTATAAACAACAAAACCATGATGATTTTTGTTGTTAGCAAGAGTATAAATAATAATTCATTATAGTTACCTCACATTTGTCATCTCGGGAAAAACCTGGGAGCTATTGGATTAGACACAGAAATATCAGGCAAAGCTGTACTTGTGGGAGATAGACCATATAAAATATAGCCTGTTCTGTATAGATATAACTTTGCCTAGGCTAGGAAATATTATTCAAACACAATTGGAACAATCCAGTTAGGTCATACAATGAGAAATATGATTTATGAGGGTAAAGCTAGCTCAATATCATCTTAACGACCTACTATTAAATACGCATTACTAAATTTGATCTGTCCAGAAGCACACTGCCTGGGAGACAGCATTCCTATCTAATTCAGTGGTTTCTACTCATTTTCAAACACATTGCATAGTCACAGAAAAAAGAGGAGAACTGTTTTGGACAGAGATTACTCTTCTGGCTACAGATGAATGTATACAATTTACAGAAGCCTCATCTTTACATACCACCTTTGTTTTGACCACCTAAGCAAAGAGTAATTGGTGTTTTAAGCTAATACGCCATATATAAGCAATGGCAGCCAAAAAGCCAAGATATGTTTGCTTCCATTTCCTCTGCCGCAGGGAAATTAACCACTGTTAGCAGCATGAGTGGTGGTGATTTCTATAACAGTCACAGCTAATATAATGGCATCTCCACAGACCAAAAACATAGTTATGCACAAGCATAGAGGTCTTAGACTTCCCCTTTTGTAGCAAGGAAGGGAAATGGTGTAAGAGTTCCTGTACTTCATCTACCTAAGTCACTGTGAGATTGACCTTTCCAATGTTAATTAAGCTGAGTCAGAGTATAAGGTGTGACATCAATAATTCTTGAACACACAAAAAAGCAAAAATATACATACAGAGTTATGAAAGCTTAAATTGCTTTCCCTGATGCAGAGGACGTCTGTCTTTTAAGGTAAGTACCACCAAACAATGCTGGATTCCTGCAAAGTGGCAGCTGATGGCCATTCTGGGAGTATGTCCACCAATGGTTCGGCATGTGACAGATTGGCCTGTTTTGTTTCTGCAGGATTCAGGCAGCAGTTCAAGTTGGCCTCTCTCAGCAGAGCTCATTCCACAGACTGAGGGGTGGAAAATCCCATGCATGTAACATACCTTTGACATCCCAAACGTCTATCTCCTCTTGAAAATTGGAAGGTGTCCTGTGCCTTGATTTCTACATATGAGGAGCTAGCTGTTTCCTGTGCTTCTGAGGTTGCAGAAGACCACAGAGTTCTTCTGTGTTGTTTTGATGGGAACTACACAAGAATATGGCATAGATATTTTGCTTATAATTGTGGCTTATGATTTCTGTCCTTCTTGTGGACAATGGTCAGCAAGAGCAAGTGGTTTACTGGTATTGAAACTTGCTTCTCTGTGCTTGTGAACATGCAAATTCCATGAGGTGTTGCAGCACTCTGCATCCAAGCAGAGTGATATCTGGTGATACTCAAGGTGATACCTGAAGTGCAGGGAAATTTGTGAGGAATGTCACAGCATCCTAGAAAGCACACTTGAACCTGCAAAGAGGACCTGTTCCATTACAAAGTCAACTGGAATTCCTAGGAATGATATAATCATGTGAAGGGAGACCAGGGTTAAGTTACCAAGTCAATAGACATCATTTGGAGGAACGCGGCTCTGAGGTGAAAACAACAGTACCAGCGTGAACCAGAGTTCATTTGAATTACAGGACATTATGCCTGGAATTAACTGTGCTTTATGCAGAGCAGTTGAATGGATGGGAAGTCAGCAAGCCCTGTAGAAGTGGGTAGGCAGAAGGCTATGTTTTGATGTCNCCTTAACGATTCCATGATTCTAAAGCACGGCATGAGGTTATTGGTCTTGAGGAGCAAACTCTTAGGAAGACTATGTTGCTGGGCTGGGTCCTGGGGGAGACGTACAGGAAAGAGGACCACTGTTTCCTACAGCAGAACTGGCTTGCGACTTCTACTGCAGCACAAATACCACATCAGTGTCCTAAAATGCTCCATTAGGAGGAAGAGATGTCTTGGTAAAAAGATGCATTAGTAGTGGGATTAGCATGATGCTCCTGGGGGAGATATGCAGGTCGTGCAAATACTGTTGGTATCAATGGACCTCCATCCACCTCCTGTTTGTCATCAGCAAACAGACTCACTCCATCTATGTTCTCTTTTCACGCCCAGCTCCTGATCACGATCTCCTCTGCACAGAATGTTGAACAGTTTGGTCTGTGCCACTGTATTCTACAACTGCTGATGGGGAGGCAGTTTGTCTCTCATTAGTATTCCACTGTTTGGAAACATGAAGTGGAGAGGGGAATTGAATTAAAATGCAATGTTTTGGGGTCACATTCTCTGATGGTGCAAATCACCACAGCCTCAATGAATTCAATTAGCGATGCTGATGCTGGAGTTATAAACATCGATGTCTCTTGCTGTGAGTACTAAGGCAGCATGCAGAAGATTTAAAAAGAGCAATTTTTTTACTTCATTTTTTTATAGACAGCATTCAAACAAATGCTACAAAAGTTGTCAGTCTTTGGATCAAAGATCTTGAACCAAGTAGCAGCTGCACTCAACACTCCTGTTAGCCTGCATCTGAGGGCAACCCTCACTTGTATACACTAGACTGTCATGTTCAAAGGGCTATTTTCACACTAAAAATCCCCTTGAGTTAGATTAACAAATGACAAATAAGATGTTCCAAGTTCTCGTGGGAATCCTACAGGATATACTAATGTGGGGACATATGAGGACTCTCATTTTTTTATAGAGGAAATCCTGTCACCTTCTATGCACAGAGAATTACAACAGAAGGGTCCATATGGAACCACAAAGGAAATGTTTCCTGTGCATTTGAGATGGTAACAACAGACAGGATTCCTTCTTAGTATAAGCACATGATTGTCCTCCTAAAGTAAATGGAATTGCCAGAAGTTCCTGGTGTCCAGTCTTTTTAATTTTTTAACTATTATTTTTAGGATGACTTAATTTTAGTTTGCAAGTGCGGCAGGTCTCTTCCCCATCACTGATAGTCAGAAAACCAGGAAGACTGGATGTGATTTACAGTCATTTCCCAAAAGAAATTGAGAGCCAGCACAATCAGGGTTGAAGACTGAAGTAATAGCAGCTTTCACACTAACAACCAGTCTTTCATTTCCAGATCCTCATGCCTAGCTCACTAGAACAGATTCAGGTAAATTCTATTTATAATAGAAAAAAAGTTCTAGACCAATGAAACCAAGTGCCAGAAACCCCAGAATGGCAAAAGGTCTGAAGGGAAAGAAAGCAGTCATTTCTATGACACCCTCCCCCCAAATATGCCCATAAAAGCTGAAACAGGAAAAATAAGAAATGACCAGTCTTCATTCTGCCTTTACTTAGAGCATCCTTACCTAAATTTAATAGTTGACCACAACAACAAATATCACCATGAATGACAGCACAACAGCAGCTGTAGCTTAGATATTCAGGTATATTTCAGGAGAAAGGTTCCTGGGGGGTTAAATAAGCCTTTATCCTTCTTTTTCCCAGTTCCTTGTCTCAGCAATAGCAGTAAATGTGTCCTGCCTCATGTGATTTTTGCTGCCATTGTCTCCTCTCTGAATCTGGATAGTGGGGGAAAAGGGAATGAGAGTCCCAAAAGGCACAGCTGTTCATTGAGGCTGTGGGTAGCAGATTTCAAACAAAGTGGATGCCAGAGCAGTCCAAACATGCCAAGATGTTAAGGAAATGCGGCTCAGGAGTGAAGCGCATTAACAGCACTGCAGAGGCTGCTTACCCAGCACCTGCCTGCTTTGAACCTGGCTTGAATCCAATACACAAGCCCATGGCTGCTCACAATTTCTAAATCCAGTGTTTAGTTCTGAAAGCCCTGTAGGAAATTGCTTTTTGTCTTTTTTTTTCCCTGTCCTCCTCCACCTCAAGCCTTTTGCCTCAGTGACTTTGCTGTGTGGGCTGGAAGCAGAACGTTGGGAGTGGGATGCTGAATCTCTGCTACCCACTCTGCTCCCAGATGGGAACAGGAAGGGTGCCATCATGGGCAGGAGTATCATCACTGCCCTGTGCAGGCTTCCACTTCCACAAAAGACGTAAGCAGTGTTTGCATGCAGGGAATCTCTGCGGTTTATGTGCCTGCTTTGTTCAATAGCTTTATCTCTTCCAAGTGTGTGTGTTGAACAGAAAGCTGGTAGAAGCAGAACCTCCATCAACTTAAGAAGAGTTGTTCCTTAGTTATATCCATAAGCTAAGAAATTGAAATGAGGGGGGAAAAAGTGAAGCTAGTCATTATTTCAAGTGTACATACTTTTTACTGTATGGACTCCTTTTATTAAATTACACCCTCTGTGTATGTACATAATAATATTGAGTGTATTTGCATGTGTGTGCCTTTTTTTCCCACCAGTCCCACCATATTTCTCTTGTCAGGCAGGTGAATGATCATACTTTGCACTAAAATTATCAATGTCATGGCAAAACATGCATTAGACAGACTGGTAAAGGTACATGATGCTCCTGAAAGACTTGATGCTTTGCATAACTACAATTCAATGTGGCCAGTTCTTTTTCATGTGGAAGGCAGAGGTTGCTTGTGTTTTTAATGCAGAAGCTATGTTGTCTATTTTATTTCCCCAATAATTTGCTAATGTAGGGTTCTAAGCATTTGGTGATTTCCTGGCTTGCAACA
>VZTL01066143.1:9392-30908 GCA_013400535.1 Scopus umbretta | reverse complement strand
ATATGATGTAACCGGCCAGCTCGCTGACACGCTGCGCTGCGTATTTAACATATGAAATGCCCAACCGGTGGACATAAAGCCTTTGTTAAATTTTCAGAGGCCACAAGAAGAAGGAGGAGGAAAAAAAGGCGTTTTACTTGCATCCCAGATGGCACCTTAGCAATCCCCAAGCTGTCAGTGGCGGGGACTTAAGTAAATAGCAAATGAAATGTACGCTGGGCAAAACCAGATATGCTTAAGAAAACACAAAACGTGTTAAAGAACACATTTTTACGCTGCCATCTGCACCAGTTGCTTTTCGGTGTTGGGGCGCCTTGCTTGTAATTTAGGTTACAATGGGAACGAGGCGTAAATTATGAAACGATCGAAAAAGGAGAACTGTCAGCTCTTTCCCTCCCCTCCCTGAGCAGTTCCTTCTGCCCGGGACCAAGTCATGCCCGAGGACGGCCGGCGGGATGGAGCCAGGGAAGGACGTGCAGAACCCAGGAGGACCAGGATGCTCAGCGTTGCTCCAGCCTCGTGGCGGGGGGGCTTTTATTGTACCCGTGCCTTCACGTGCACATTTGTTTGCCTGCAGAAAACTGCAATACACCTCCGATACAGGAACCGATCGTGTCCGTTTAGCACAAGCTAGTAATGCAAACATTTAAAAGAAGCTAAAGCCCTGCCTTTCGGTTTGCAGAGGAAGACAGGAAAGAGAAGGTGCTTCGAGGGGATATATGCAGAAGAAAAAACTTTGCGCAATTTATCCAACAGGTAGCTGTCTGCACACATGGCACGTAACGGTTTCAAAAGCTGCCTAAGGAGCCTGTCTCCTACAGGGAGCTTTGAAGATCTCAACCATAAAGAGGTTCGTGCAGTGGGTATTTCCTGGTAGTATCGTACTGCTTTTCCCAGCACAGAATTTGGCCTGTGTCAGATGGGATCACATGAAATGTAGATCCCGGAGGATGCTGGAGAGGAAGCAGAATATGCCACCCACTTTCAAGGTCACAGCTGCAAGGAGATCCCTGCTCACGCTGCTGCACTGATCGCTTACATATGAGATGAACCTCGGAAGAAGAATGAAAATATATGTACATCAGAATTATTCCAGGAAGAGCTGTCGCCGGCCAGCCTTACGGCTGGTGGAGTAACGCCGCAACGTCCCCTTGAGCTGGCAAGAACCTAGTGGCAGCGGTACTGTCATCAAGAAGAGGTGCACTCTTAGAAAAAAGCTGCACGGGGCTTGAGGTTTCCCAGCCCCAAATAATCTTTAGCAGAGGATGAAATACAGCTGCCTGTCCGTGAGTAAGTTCCTACACTCCAAAGCGAGCGTGTGACTCATTCAACAAAAACCAAGCGCGTCAACATCAGCCATGGGGCTGATTTGAAAAGGTTACTCATTATTCACCAGCAAATTAGATTTGTCAACAGAGGGAGAGAGCAAAAATTCAGTATTGCCTGGTTCTGTGATTCAAACAGCCTCATCTAGAGAAGTGGAATAATGAGCTCTTCCGAGCCGGGTGACAGCTAGCGTGACATGAAGACAGAAGAGGGGGAACAAGACACAGAGCAGAAGAGCCCAGAACTTGCCTGGCGCTGGCCGGCGCTGCTGCAGCGGCGTTTGAAATGGCAGCGATCAGACGGAGCAGGGATCCGAATAGCCCCAGGCTGCTGCACGCCAGCGCGGAGCTGGGAAAAGATGCAGGGGGCTGGGAAAAGATGCAGGGAGCTTCGCCCGCCCGGTTTTTCTGCACCGTCAACATCGTGATTAGAGCTTTGGCAATGCAGCTGCACGCGAACGGCCGGTGCCAGGGTAGAGCAAGGCGGGAGCGGGAGGAAAGGCACTCTGTGAGCCGAGAGCGGGGCAGCAGCGCTGCGGACGGGTGCCGGAGGGGTCCGGCGTGGAGAGAATCTGGTCCGCACCCCTGGAAGGTCCTGGCTTGGGTGGGCATCTACATCCTGGACCTTCATGCTACGGATTTCAGAAGTCCGACGTTGTTTTGGGTAGTTTTAGCACGGCTTTGTAGCTTGATTTCTTCTGACAGTGAGAAGGAACCCTTAAGGTTTCTGTAAACCAGCATGTTTACAAGTGAGTGCCAAACAGAGCGCCGGGTCCAATGTGGCCTGCGAGCAGCCAGCCCCACCGCTGCAAAATTACACGATACAGCACGGGACGTGCCACAAGGCATTAATCTCCCAACGCACAGCTTTAGCCTTGAAATCTCTGCGTGACAGATACATGAGCAGCTCAGACATGACTGAGGGAAGTTTAACGAAGCAGCAAATTACAGCTCTGCCCAGGATTTTCCACCCAAGATACCACATAGGTATTTCCCAGTACTCACTCATGGGCAATTGTGGTCACAGCAGCTCCTTTCTGGCGTCTTGTGGTGGCACCACTGCTGTCATGGTGCTAGTGGTCATGGGTCCCTGGGCCACATCAGGGCACCGGCACCAGAAAACAGATGAGTGGTGCCAGCCCAACACAACAAAAGGTATTTGCATGGATCCAGCGAGCTCCAAAGGAGCCCTTTGGTGCCTGCTTGGAGGTGTCTTTTGGGTGAGCCTGGTCCTGAAGACGCTCAGCGTTCCCCGTTTCGACCCTGCCCTGGACAAGGAATGGTCGTTAGCCTGTGAGCTCACGAGTGTTCATGATCAACTCACGAATGTTCATGATCAACGCAGGAACACCTGGGACTTCTCTAATGCTTGGCTTTCAGGATCTCCATGTGCTTCCCAAACTCAGGAGAGGACAGAGGCAAGAAGAGCAGCAACGCGATGCAGCACCTACGGAGACAGGAGCAGGGAGCAGAGCCCGCCTGAGACACACCGCAGGGGATGCGCCCAGCCACTTCTCTGCAGCGACCTCAGCATTGGAAGACAATTAAGCTGTGGCTTAAGGAAGATCAGATCCATTCCTGACCTGACCCGTTCACAGAAATCCCCCCGCATCCCCAAACACAACTACTTTCCCCAACTTCCCGATACATTTAAAATAAAAGTACAGATTATTTTGGCTGTCATGGAGGGGACAGAGGTTTGCACTCAGTTAGACACTGTGCCAGTACTGCAAGGGAGGAAAAGCACCACGAAGAGAGAAGCAGCAGAACTACCACGTACACCCCTGAAGCATCCTCCGACCAGGGCGTCTCCACCGGAGCGTGGCCACCAGCACCGACTGCCCAAGCAGCCGAGGAAAACCACCGCAAGGACTCTTATCACAGTAGTGGATGTGTGCGAAGTATTTCATTTGGCACTCTTTGGAGCTCTCATAATCTTTTCCTTTATGATTAATATTAAACAAGCCATATTCCTTATGGAATTTCCTAACTCTGTCTGTTTATATTTTTCTCTACATCATAGTTAATATTTCAAGATCGTCTCTCTCTTTTTTCTCTTTTATTTCACATTCAGATGTTTTTCCTCATTTTATAAATTAGGTTTCTTGTTTAGTAGTCATGACAACATCTGACTGTGGTGGTTACACCACAGCCTGGGGCTTTTTTTTTTCTTTTCTCCCCCCAAGCTGTCTTAGAAAAAAATCCTTTAAATAAATAGAAGCATAAAATGAAAGGGGCAAGTTCGGTACTGGCTCCACCTCCTTTCCCTCCAATGACCCACTTCAACAAGGCTTCCCAGCATGGTGGGTGAGGACTCGTTTGGCTTTAATCCTGCAAAGTCTTATCCACTTAGTTAACTTCAATGGGAATACTCAGAGCACATCAAGTGAAACACATATGTAAGTCTTTAGAGCCTTGAGGCCTATGCCTGAAAGGCAGAAAGCAAAAAGCTGGAGTTGCATTTTCCTTCTGGGCACTGATCTTTGCACAACAGCTACAGGGTTGCGGCGCTACGGGGGTGAGCACAGAGACGCGCCGCTCCCGGGGGGCGAGGATGGAGCGATTTCCATGAGATGCTGTAGTTCAACATTATCGTCTGAACAGGGACCACATGGACCACCACCGGACCGGCAACCGCAGCTCCTGCACAGCCACCTGATGGCTTTTGCATCTCTCTCTTGCTCCAAACTCTCAACAAAACCCAGCGGTTGGAGGCAGCACCAGCGCTCGCTTCCACCCCTGCGCTCTGCGTGTCAATTAGCAGGAGGTGGTGATTAAAGCCTGCCTGTTTATCAGGGCAACCTGGAGATCAGGCAGAGGAATTTCAAAGCAAAGGGGCATCATACCGACAAATGCATTTTTGTAACCTAGGGAATACTAGGGAACAGTGCTTTTTTATTAAAAATGAACATTATATTTCAGTCTTTTAGGATGTTGGTAACCAGTAGCTTAGAAGGAATTTAGGCTTTTAAAAAAATAGGAGTGTATTTTATTTTAGGCTTCTCCCACGAGCACAGTAAATGGCAATGGGTTACGGATCTGTGTTTACCCATGGCAAGAGAAAACTAAAATTCCATGGTGTGTTTTACATACTGAACATAAAATACCAATTACATAGATGGCCAGCCACACTGAGAGCAACGCTGAATCAAGAGGAGGCAACGAGGAAGGGAAAAGGCCGGGAATTTAACAAAGGCAGATGAACCTTTAATACGGCAGAACCTCTGGGAGCCCTGAGACACTGAGTCCAGATGTTCGGAGGTCGATGTAACCTGACTCCAAGAAGGAAGAGGATGTATTTCTTAAAATTCCCTGTTGTGCTTTAATTTACTGCAGTCTTGCAGAGGACGCATGTGGTGATCACAGGTGGAGTTTCAGATTGACCATAAACATGAAGTTGGGGGCAAAAGACTCGAGCCGTTTCAGGTTCGGCTGCCAAGACGGTTGAGGTACAGATTTCCACGAAAACATCTCCCTCCCTTTCCCCTCCGCTCCAGTAATCGGTGATGGGGGCCAGAAGCAGGCAACAGCCTGAACGGAGGCTCTCCAGCTGATGACCGCTTCTTCGCTGGGTGGAGAAGGGAAGGGGGAAGGAACCCAGGGTGGATGGCAACATTTTGAAGCTCCGTTTCTTATCTGCGGTCGCATTTCTTCTAAATAGCCCCAGGAAAATGATCTCTGCGCTTCTTTAGGACCCCACTGTCTGCCCCTGAACACTTTGCGGGGACGAAAGAAAAATATTGGCCCCGCCGTGTCTCTGGCACCATCCCATCTGCCCACTGAATCAGAGACGGAGTTGATTCGGATGCATTGGGTTTCAGAGTGCCCCCTCCCCCGGATCCTGACCCTTTTACCTTGGCTTCGCTCCCTCTGAGGTTTCTGGCCCGCAGTAATGATCAGCGTTTGATTAGGAGAACTGGCAGATTTGCCGCCGTTGCTACAGAGGGATTTGCGTGGGGATTAGAACTGGTTTTCAAGGGTTGGCTATGGAATAAATGACATTATTGATGCAATAAAAGCAATCCCTGTCCCTTTCCCATTCTTCACTCCTGCCATACTAACTCCCAACCTCGATCCAAACAAACTACAGTAGGATTTGTTTTTCCGGACAAAATTTTTCAATTTATGTTGACTATGCTCTGCGTTTTCTACTGCCCCTGTGTTTCTGCATCTCTCCACAGCACCTAGCAGCAGAAGCTGGCAGGTGCTCTAAAGTAGACCATGGTGTGATGGTTGACTGGTGGATGAGAAATGGTTGTCCCTCCTTCTCTCCCAACCTGTTTCATGCTATAGGAATGCAGAGTTCAGCAAGTGCCTCTTTCCCTAACCTCTTACTTTCATAGAATCATAGAATCCTTAAGGTTGGAAAAGATGTCTGAGATCATCTAGTCCAACCGTCAACCCAACATCACTGTGCCTACTAAACTCATGACTACTTTGCTCAGGAAAAAGGATGTGAACTTTCATAATTCAACCTCTTCCAAAATCCACTGTCTCCTCCAGGAAGGAGGATGCAGCCGAAGGAGACACAGAGGAAAACTCTCACCTTGAATGCTAACCACCCTCAGGACTCCTGGCACAAGGCAGCAAGGACCCAAGCATCCAGGCAAGTATTAGCAAAAGATATTGGAAATTGGTTAAAATGGTTCCTGCAGAGGAACTGGTTAAAGTAAGGGTGAAAATAAATTCATCGATCTCTTGTTACCAGAAAAAAGATGAGCTTCACAAAGATACATCCAGTACAGTTATTAGTGTGATCTGTCCCTCCCAGGCACTGCCTAGCGCTTCAGGCATTGGAAGACCCAGGCAGATAAGAACTGCTGTGCTCCTGCACCCCAGGAGGACGCAGAGGTGAGTATCTGAGCACGTGGATGTCGGGTCCCTTCCATTTCTGTGGCTCGTGACCTGAAACAGGAGCAGATGAAGAGGAAACGCATTGCTACAAAGCACTGGGAAGGGGGGAATGTTTCGCAAAGACCATTTGGTGCGGGAGGTTTTGGGTCCTCCTTTGATCTGCTCGTTTTCATGGCTTCACTGGTCACAAAGGCTACAGCCTGCCAACCAGTAGAGCAGACTCGGGCGCTCCTCTGGCTCTCAGAGCAGACCTGGGGCTTTCATGCCTTCAAAGAGGAAAAAGAAAGCTCTGCTATGTCCTGGGGGAGACACGTTAACGGAGAACACGCAGCTGTGAATGCGACTTCACACCCGCCTTGAGCTGATGGTGCCGAGTTGGCCAGAACAGCTACAGTTTGGGCTGTTGGCACAAACTCAACACAGAACATTACCCAAATGCTACAGAAACCAGCCAAGATGACACAGGGGCACGCCAGAAGCAAGAGGGGCAGCCAGGCAGCAACCCGCCATCGCGAGGAGATGGGCTCCTCCAAAATACCTGTCCCTCTCACCCCCTCTGCGTGCTCGCTCGCAAGGTGCAAGAAATCAATCCGTGTGCCCTACCAACCCTGACTGCCAGGCTACACAGGCGATAATCTGGTACTAAACATTCCCAAACTGCTCTAAGGATTTACTGCTTATTTTGCGAGCATTTCTGCTAGACTTCCTCCACGCTCCCATGGCACCGCCTTGCATACGTGATTTGTGCAACTGGGAGAGACCCGTGCTATGCTCACGTAGGTGTTTCCTCTAACACCAGCATGAGTCCAGTAACGATACGTTTCATAGGAAAGAACCAGCTTCTCAGGCTTTTGGAGGGTTCAGATCCTTGGATCTTTATTAGCGGAATGAATCAGCGGCATGGCTAACCAGAAAGCCTCTGGGATTTTCTCTTTCATCTCTCATCAGCACAAGTCACGAGAAGTGCCAATGTGATGAGTAGGGAACATTGTTTTAGGCACTTGCTTTCTCAGCCTTTGCAAAACTGGCACTGATCTAGGGTTTCTTGGTGCTTGCAAGTTTTTCTAATTAAAGCAGGGTGTAAATTTAAAGTGCCACATCTCTTCCTGAATAGCTCCACATGTGGACACCAAGCCCAGACCAAACCTATGTTGTTCCTGTTTAGCTTAACCCATCTTCAAAGGGGGTTGCCTATATGCGAAACGAGCAGTTCATCGAGAACACCCCCCGTGGACAGACAAACCACCGGCGTGCTCCTGGCAGAGATGAAACTAAAATGCGAGTCCCTCGGAGGAAAGCGAGAGAGGGGAGACGTCCTGCTACAAATGCCGGCCTGGAACAAGGGATTTCGGGGCTTGAGGCTCAGCTGAGCTCAGCCACCGACTCAGTTTATGGCAGCAGGAAAAATCCACTACCCTCTGCAAAACGCTGGCGTTACCCCAAGGAAAGGAAAGGTGAGACTTGGGGTTTGCAAACAATTCCCCAGGCGAGGATCACCGCTGACCGTCGCGCTGTCTCCGTCCCAGGCGTGGGTGGGTGCACACCCCGGGAAGAGCCGGGCACCGCTGCCTGCGTCCAAGTGCAACATCGCTCGGCCAGCGCGGCAAACAAACCGCAGCTGCTCGAAGAGTATCTTGCGCTAATCGGCGATTTTCTCTGAGTCACCGGCTCCAAGAAACCCCAGTTTTTATAGGAAGATGAAAGTAATGAGTGACACAGGTTTCCTGCAATTTCTAGCTGTTGCATCACCAAAGAGATAATGTCTTTGGTGGTGCCTGGGGAATCGGATAATACAGCTGTGTAAACTGCGTGTGGGCTAAAGTATCTCAGGGCCGCATCCTCATCCCAACACTTCCAAATCAAAATAAAACCTCTCTGGAGGCAGCATCATTACAGAGAAACATTAAACCCAGCAACTTGGCCCAGAGCAAGCAAATGAGTTATTTTCATCAAAGCAGGACACTACAAAATCCATCTTCACCTCTGTCCCTAAGCAGCCAGGACACCAAGTTCCACGGCTTTGGCTTTGCTCTGAAATTACATGGGATTCATTTTAACGGCTTTAATTAAAGCTATCCAACCGTTGTGCAAGGGATACTGGTAAGACGCACGCCTCTGATCTGTGGGTTGTTTTAGGGATGTACATTCAGCTGACACAAGGTGTGCTTAAATCCAACTACCCACACGCATAAAAGACGCGCTAATTGAGCTTGGCAGAAAATCACTTCTTGAAATATGCAAATTTAATAAAAAACCCCCGAGCTGGCCACCTGGGAGGACAGAAGGCATCATCTGGGCACAGAGGTATGTCTCGATGGACTCTCAGTTACCCTGATTGCACCAAATGAAGATCTGGCCCGCGAGTCGGTACCTGCAGCTCAGGTCTTTGCCCATCGGGTCCCAGCACAGCCGACGCGCGCACCGCAGCGCTGCAGACAGCCCGCACCGGCCTTCACCCCCAGCACACCCCTCGTTGCGGACGCAGCAGCCGAGGAAGATTCCCGCTGCTCCTGCTGGTGAGGAAGGTGCGTAGAGATACGTCTCTGCAGAGAAATGTGGACGTGGCTGAAGGCAGAGTCAAAGAGAGTCAGATTTTCAAGACACGGAGGGGGCAGCTTGTTCAGAGGAGCTCTGATGCGCTGGACTCCCCTGGTTTTGCTAACCTGAACCTAGAAACCCAAAGGTAAGGGTGTAACTGAAACTGCTCCGACAGCCAGTGACACCAGAGGAAAGACTGAAGAGCAGTGATGGTTGGAAGGCCTCATTTCAGCCAGGAGAGCTCGCTGTAGCTGTTAATTGCAGCAAAATCCTCCCCTCGCCCCCAGGAACGCCGCACCAAAGGCAACAGCCCACTCCCAGCCCCTTCCACTCCTCGAATGGGCACGTTCTGTCTTCACACCTCTATATCTGACACCATTAAACGATTCTCTTCATAATACATGTATTATAAATTCCCTTTAAAAAAAGTTCATAATCTGCCATCTGTTTCCAGTTAGGCTGTTCTGATTTCTTCTTTTTTGAAATGGAATAGAGAACATTATTTAAAGGTCCCGTAATCTAGATGGTGGGAGGAGGGAAACCGAAATCCAAATACCACCACCGCCATCACCACTGTCACCCTGCCGAAAAGCAAAGACTTGGTGAGAGCCAAGGGCTGGGAAGATGCAATGTGACCGGTTCAGATCAGGAATAAGGTACAGAAAATGCGATTAAACTTGGAAGAACTTTACCATCGCTTCAAACCATTACACTGAAACTGGACAGATCTACGGCTTAAAGACATTTGACACGTATTAGTGGGCGAGTCCTTTGGCTTGGGCAATGTTAATGGATCGTAATGGTTTTAGTTAGCTTTAGTAGCGACACCTAAACATAAATAAATAATCATCACTGGAAATATGGTAACAGTGCACGTTCAAGATCACGTCATTGACTTCAGTAACATCTCTGGTTTATAGCTGGTCTGGCTCTTATTAGATGTAATGTTTTATACATACATTTACACATACATGCAATCACATGTGCAACACATACTTTATCTCCCATCCTTGTTTGGACCCAAATGCTGCAGCATAGCACCGAGCGAATCACATCTGGAAAGTGCAGATGTTTTGAAGCCATTGCAGCCTTGCCAACTCGTATCGTTTCACTGACAACATTGTCGTAATTGATTTTTCTCTTCGAGCCCAAGCACCTGGAAACTCTGCTAGAGGACTGCAGACACAAAGGTTCTGGATCGCAGAGAAATCTTGAAAATCAAGTGCAAAATTCAAATGGGACGGGGGGGTGGGGGGTGGAAAACCCAACCCTGCCCCAGAGCCCTAGGAGCCTAAGTACTCCACAACCTCTTCCCTTGGCAAAGGAAGGACCACATGTGGTGGATGTCAGCCATGTCATTTAATACGGCTCTGGAAGGTGTTCATGTAGTGCGAAGAGGAGAGCGGTGTAAAGCCTACACAAAGCAGCACAGAAAATGAGACCTGAGAGTACCCTGGAAGGCTGTAACGCGGAAGAAACGCCAAGGGCAGCCAGAATTGGTTGCATTTTCATTATACTTAAGCAAATCTTGCAATTTGGGGATCTAACTTGTGATCTTTGAATGTCAGTGCTTAGCAATACGCCCAAGGGCACGGGGCCACCGGAGCCTACCTGGTCCCTGGGTCTCCCCGGCTTGGCCATGGCGGTTGCTGTGGGACAGAGAGGACACCAAAGGCACCGAACCGCGTCACCGCCGCTGGGACGGCCCGACACACGTGGCACCTTCCACCACAAACCTGAAACCCAGCTGGAACTCATCCCTCTGGCACGGCCGCATGCTCTCTCCCCTCCCTGCCACCGTATCCTTTTGCCATATGAGCAAATACATGCTGCTCTGAAACAAAACAGCGCTCTTGGATGGCCAAACTCGCTCGAGCTCTTCCTGGCCCCCAAACTAAAGAGCCCCAGTCAACAGTGAAAACGAATACGGACCTTCCTGCTGCGTTTTTACAGCCATGGCAGCACTCTGCATCCTGGGGGCCTCCCGTGCAAATCTGATTTCATAGCTGGGCGTAAAATCTCGCTCTCGGGTTTAATAAGCAAAACCGCTATCAGTAGCAAAGGTGAGACAACAGGCATGCCGGCCGGGGACGTCTTAACACGACGCCTCCAAGACACGCTGAACCCTCCTCCATGGCAAACCAGCACGTTTCAAGTCGGACAACCAAGCGCAGAGGCACCAACAATCAAAGGCCGACAGTGTCCCGAATAACCACATTTTATTTTCAATTTAAAAAACCCCAACAACCCGCAAACCCAAGGCTGTGGGATCCCTCCAAAGTTTCTCTCCGCGTGCCAGCAGGATGACTGACGGTAAATCACACCAGCTCCGGGGCTCCGTCGCAGACTGCTGCCAGGCGGCTCCGCCTGTTGGAGTCACTGACGGTCCCCTTTCCAATTAATCAAGTTCCCATACTGATTAACAGCATGATTCATGTCTCTCGTTAGGCGCATTCTGTAACAAACAAGGCTGTATTTCAAGGCTGCTGGCTTAATGGTTAAAATAAATACCTTCCAAATTTCTATTTTCAAGTAGCTGAACCTTTTCCACCTTTACAACTAATTCAGACTTCCTTCAAATTATTTTTCTAAGTAATATAACAATTTGTTTTTCATTAGAGCTTGTCAAAGCCGGACTTCGGTTTATTTTGAGAGAAACCAGCACTCGCCAGAAACTGTTTAGTACAATTTGAATGACGCCCAAAGGGGTTATTGCAGCCACAATCAAAATAGAGTTTACAGCACTGGCTAGGGGTGACACTTTATTTAATGATTTAAANNNGGGGAACTTTTATTTTTAAATAATTAAAAAAAAAAAAAAAAAAAAAAAAAAAAAGAGAAAAATCCCCCCAGCCCCCTGAATCAGAAGCTAATTAAATGCACTCCTATGGCTAACAGTAAGTGTTTCTAAGTCACTCTGACTACTGCAGAATGCAAGAACTTAACTTGTTGCTAACTAATACCAGACACCATTATATGAGCAGCGTTATTTACTGATTTGGGGTGGTATGTGCTGGTATTCTCGTGCCTGGCACAGCAGCCTCGCCTCGCAACAGATATCATCAAGCTGGATGTGAAATCAAATACAGGAGTGATTAAATAGTTTGGGTTCTGCCTGCTTAAGTTGGATTTTTTTTTTGGGGGGGGGAAGGGGGGGTATGGCTGGGTATTTAATTTAAGGTGGCTTAAATGTAACAGAAAATCTATCCTGTAACTCCTTTGATTTCACATTCCTTTTGTTTTGCTGCCGAGCAAAGCCGAGCTGGAGCCGCGCCAGGGCCGAGCGCGGGAGGCTGGAGGACGAGCGAGGGGCAGGAGGACGCCGGCCGCCCCTCGCCCGCGGGACCGGGCCGCAGGGCTGGCCCGAGCCACCCGGCCGCTGCAGCGCCGACGGTTAGTCTCCATAATCCTAGTCCAGTGCTTCGAGGTTCCCAAACAACCTTTTAAAACGCTCTCCCTCTCTCCTCCATCTCGGACTCGAGTCCAAAGCAGGTTTTTTTAAACAACTGAGCTGCAAAACTATTTTCCATCAGACCATTCCTCCCCTAGCAGCAAACTCGTGTTCTGCTGTTAATTTTCCTGGGATGTTCTCCGTTTGTTGTTTTTTTTCTAAACCACAACAAAATCAACAAAATTTGGACTTTTGTGAAGGCTGACTTTCCTCCTTGTTTTCGCAGGGGAAAGGCTGCTGCCCAGCCGGAGCAGCGAGCACCCGCTCGCTCGCACCCTCCCAGCGACGCTGCTCCGGGGGGACCAGGCTCCCTGCGTCCGACCTCCCGGGGCACCTGCGAGTGAAATCAGAGGCTGGCCCGGGGATATCACCTGGAGGAATACCGCCTGCAGTCTCTTTTGTGGTCTTAACTCAGGGGTACTCACGGGGCCGATCTCTGCGGGAGTAGTGCAGAAAGGATGCCCGAATTTTCCGAAACGGGCAGCGGCTTTATTCTCAGGCACAACGTGTTCGTGAGGTAACGACACTGCTCTGCATCGATAAAGAAAAACAACGACTGGAGCAATGCAAATGTCCTCTAGGTGCATAATTAAAGCACGAACGAAGGGCCTGATCCCTCTGCCACAAGCCCGGGACTTGTGTAACCCTGATAATCCTCCTGGAGACACATCTGATTTACACCAGTGTAAGAAAAAGAACAAAACCGAGCTCGTATCTGACAAGTGAAAACAAACGCTGGATTCAGACACTTTCTGCAGGGAAGGGGGGAGCTGTGTGATTTTTGTTCCTTCTCTCTGGGCTGCTGCTGTGACCTCTGCTACCTCCTAAGTCAGCAACACAATACGCTGCAGCTGTGGCACTGCAACAGCATGATTTAATTTGCGCGTGTGTGGCTGGAAAGGGCAGTTCATCCCTCCAACGTCTTGCGGCATGGCAGAGGCAGCAGCGGCGGAGGGGGGCTTGGTCCTCCCCTCCCGAAGGAGAAGGGGGAAACCCCCTGCCTCACCTCCCATGCAGAGCTTTGGAGAGGAGAGGGGAAAAGGATCGACTGGAGGAAAATGTCCACTTCCATCAGAATTTTTAGGAGGTTGAGGGTTGCCCAAGCCAAGGCAAAAAAAAAGGCAGAAAATAGCTATCTATTCAACAACTGTTTTCTGCTAAAAAAAAAAAAAAAGAAAAAAGAAAAACCAGAAGAGGAAAATGACTTTGCTGCCCACTCTCCTGCACGTTCCCAGCTCCCAGGAGCGCTGGGGCTGCCTGTCGCCGGCACAGTGCCCGACTGGGCATGGACAGTCAGAGCAAGCTCTGAGCTTGTTTTCCAAGGGAAAAGGGCCCGAGGTCTCTGCCGCAGGAGGTCTCTGCCGCAGCCCCTCCACCCCGGGGGCTCCCTCTCAGCGGGTCCTCCCCGCTGGCCCTCCACCAGCTCGTAAAGCTGCCGTGCTCCCGCGCCGCTCCTTGGACAGACCCCGAGAGCTGTCTCGGGAGCTTTCTTTGTCAGCACTCTGAGTTTGAGGGGGTTTTGGCTGCGGTGGTTTTATCTTTGCCTTCCACAAGGCTGGAATTCAGTTTCGCTCTTGGCATTGTCATCCCTCCGCTTTGTACAGGGCTCCTGCTGAAAAACATCCCGGGACAGCCTGAATTTCAGCCCACTGCCAAACCTCTGCGGGAGGAGGACCAGTGGCAGGGAAGAACTGGCAACCCCAAAGCTTCGCCGCTCCGGCTCCTTCGGGGAACACGTCGGGTCCCGACGCGTGACACTGGGGGCCGAGTTCATCCCGGCACCAACGTGCCCCTGCCGGGAGCTCCCCAGCCACGGGGCTGCGCAGGGGACGCTCCGCGCAGGAGGACGTGCCGGGATTTTTCAGGGGCCACGGAAAGGAGTCGGGCTCCCCAGATTCATTCAAATCCAATGAGATTTGAAGGCCTAAAGCTCTCCCCACGTCCTACAAACCCCAAGCTGTGACCCAGAGCAGTGCCGTGGAAGCAAAGGAACAACCCTGCCATTCCAACAGCGCTAGCTTTATACTTTCCATTTACTATTTTCCTTATTTCTGGATTTTACCTTTGTGATACTGAAACTCCTTCCCATCTGGCAAAGCCAAAACCGCTCCCTGGCTGTAAGAAACCTCAGCCCCCTCCCGCCCGGGCGCTGCAGCCTTCTTGCCGTGCTCTCTAACCCAGCGCTACCTGCCAGCTCGTAGGGGCAAGGTGGCTTTTTCCTGGCTTTTTGGCTTTCCTCTCGCTTCCCCTCATCAGCTCGTTTGCCAAGCAGTGTAATTTTACTGCCTGGCTTAAGGAGCCAAGAAATACGTTCGCTGGTGTAAGCTGTGCATTAGACGTCGTGAAAAACATGCAAGCTTCAGGGTTTTAGGAGCCAGCTCCAGAGAAGAGCGAAACACCCGCAGAGCAGCAAGGCCGCGGGTCTGCACCCTCTCCGGTTTCGCGCACGGAGGCTGGCGCTCGGCGCTCTCTGGCCGCGGGTGGTTGAGCGCAGGGACGGGCCGATGGGTGCACGAAGGTGTGTGCACAGGGGATGGAAGCGCCGGCGAGGAGAGAGGGGAGGCGACGCAACGCTCTCGTAGGTGGTGTGGTGGGATGGGGTCCTACGCCACCGGCCTGTGGGCAGGGGAAAGGACTTGCCTTCCCCACGCAGCACTTTCATCCTCCTTCCCCCTCAAAACCACAAGCTCCTTAGGGCATGGGCAAGCTCTGGCTTGATGCTTCAACAGAACCAAAAATAACAGAGTCCAGACCTCACCTGTGGTCTCCAAGACCCTCCAAGACCTCTTCTTCCACCTCCAGATACTAACAGCCACATTTTGGACTTGATTTCTCCTGAACGTTGGGGTGCTTCAGATCGACATGTATATTTTTGAAGCTCAGACCCCAACACTACCAGAAAATCAGCCAACTGGTACCGACAGGCTCAAAATGAAAGAATCATTCATCAAAGTGATTTGTAAAACACTGGCCACTGCCATCACCTGTACCTGGATTTCCATCCCGTTAAGCGAGCATCGCATTCAATAGCTACCGTCAAGAGACATTCAGTGGAAACAACCCTGTCCTTATGAATTAGAGAAAGTGTCCAAAACCCCAACCCCAGCGCTGGAAGTTTAAACCTACTGAGGGGACACAAATGTCCCTGCTCCAGACATGAGCATCTGGGCAAACATGGTCGTGCCTCTACACAGCCGCTACAAAATGCGCCTGCACTCCCCAGGAAGGACAACAATAAATGATAGCAAAAAGCTTTGAATATTTAGCAAACTCTCAAAAACTCGAAGGACTCTGCGTTATATATGAGCAAAGGGCAAATTCCACCTCAGGCTTATTTGGAGGTTTCTGTGGCTCAGACTGGCCATTTCTCACCAGCCTGTTTTTACAGGGCTGGAGCGCAGAGCTGAGCAGGGAAGGAGCTGAGTTACAAGCCTCTCCTCCAGCTTTATTCCTGGCAGAGACAATTTGCAGCAGTGTTGCTCGGCACGTCAAGTCTGGCACCTGCTTACAATAAATCCTTAACGATGTTGAAAAGTTAAACGTCCATTTAGTTTAATTTCTGTTTTAGATTTGGATTTCTATGTACTGTAAGTGCTAGAAAGAATTTTTTTTGAAACAATGCTGCATATTTACCTTGGAGATCCTCTATAATTGGCTGCCCTTCATCTAAGATTTCTTTCTAAATGCAAAAGGATGCTCTCGGCACAGACAGTCTAAAGGGGAGGCTTTGCCACCATCACCTGCTAATGCTTTCATGCCGGCTGAGATCTTTTGAGCAGGCTCCCTTGCGGGTGGGGTGGGTCGATGCACTACTTCGGGTCTCAGAAACCCACGGGGTTTGAATCCCAGCAGACACTAAGGAAGAAAAAAACCTCATGGGGTGATGTCAACCTGTGCAGATAGGAGTTTGGGAGTCTTTGCTTCTGGGACACGTGTGATGGGGGACAGGCGGCTGATGGGGCCTGGCTGTAAAATCTTGGATGACGTTTTCTCTCCGCTCACCTTTGATCCTGGTAAACGTGCTCTGGGTGCTGCGATCCGATTGAGAATCTCTCTGTGTGCAGATGTCCTGCAAAAACTACACCCACAGCTGTAAATCACAAAGCCCTCCCCAATCTGGTGGTTAGCGACAAAGAATAATGATTTTTCTAATGGGAACTGGCCAGCATTCAACCCACTCCTTGATTTTTTTTTTATTTTTTTTTAAGCAAAGGCTATTTATATCAAGAGGCTTGCGGTAAGTAAGACTCTTCGATTCATTCGAGATCAAAAAGCAGACAAAGGGGGAGACTGCTGGAAGCTCAAGCTACGGGGACTCTATCAGAGCAGGCAGGCCCCCAAACCCAGACCACAGCACCATCAACGCGCACGAAGCACCAAAACCGTGGGGTGTCCCGGCTCCTCGGGCTCCCCGCCCTGGGTCTCGCGAGGACGCGGGCGGGCGAGCACGGGAAGGGCACGGTGCAGAGACGCGCCTACGCAGTGCGCGTGTCAGTCGTCATCACCCAGACCTCCCGCGCGGTAGGTGGCCCAGGAGGGTCCGGCACACCGGGACCAGCACAGTCTGCCTGCGGCACCACCGGCACAACCCGGTGGGAATCCAGTGGGAGACAGACATCCACTCTCCCGGCGCACTCTCCGCTCTGCGGAGACGGCGGGCTGCTGAGCCCCTACTCTCCGACGTTTCCAAACTCACCGAGCCTTTTTCCTTACAAACGCGAACTAGGCAAGAAGAGTAAGTTCACACTTGGAAAAAAAAAAAAAATAGACTTTTTTCTTTAAAGCACAACTTTTTTTGGGTTCCTGACAAAGCAATATTCTCCAAGCCAGTTGGAATCTGGAAAAATACACTTACTCAACCTAGCCACCATGACTCCAATAACAATTATAAAATGTCCAATAAAACTTGCATGTAATGTCAATTCAAATCTTGAAAAGCAGAATTAAGTGGTATATCAACATTAAACTTTACTGCTTCCTTTGCAGAGCAGAAGTATTGTCAATAAAAGTCATTCTGAATGAAGAAAAGGGCAGTAAATATTAAATAAACAGGTTTTTGTTGAAATGCTATAAATGCACCAGAGCTGCGTTTTACACTGGGACCCTTTTTTCCTTTGCAGACTCCCCTCATGATAGAAATAAGTCAGTAATTGCAAACTATCAATAAAGCGCCAATTAAAGGGTGGTTAGATGCATGCATTTACAATATGTCATTATGAGCCTTTATTGTATGTAGTTGGCTTTTTCGGATCCCACTGGCTCCGTCTGAAGTCCCCCAGCACACAAAGAGTCGTGCCGCTCGTTAGGGGCCCTTGGAGGAGCCGTCAGGGTGCTGGAGGCGCGCCTCAGCCGGGGAGCCCTGGCCGGGGGCTCGGGGCGCATCCCCTGCCTGCCCCGGGGCAGGGCAAGGACGGAGAGACCCAGAGCCGAGAATGGGATGAGAGGGGAGCATTCGGTCAGGCCTTTTGGTCGTGGAAGCTTCTTCTGGCGGGGATGTGAAGACCAAGCATCGTCGCCTCAGACCCTTGCCCCAGTATTTTTCTGCCAACGCAGAAGCAAGCAGAGCGCGACAGCTCTGCCCCGAGACTGGGCAGCTGTGCCAAACCTGGAATTTGGCGCCGTGGCTTTGTTTCCCGAGAGTCCACTCACCGTGGTGTGTCCTGATCTCTTCTGGGTTTACCTGCCTTAGAGAGAGCCATCACCATCCTCCTTACGCTGCCTTACAAGCAAAAGTATTTCCACTCGCCATTCCTGCTTGCTGATCTGATCTCCATCATGTCTCAACGCCCACCTCCTTCTGCAACAAGCAGCTGACAGAGACGGGATGTTTTGCTTTGTCCAGGAGACAAAAGAGAAGGGTTTGTTGTTTTTTTTTTAGGGTTGGGCTGAATATAATCCTCCTAGTGACACTGAAAACCTCAGGTGCAATGCCCATCGCAAACACAACCTGGACCTTGTGGAGCAATGTCCCGAGACCTCTCCGGGTCAAGACCTCTTCTGCCCCGCTGCCGGGACCTCCAGCTGCCTGAGAAGATCCATCCCAACAGAACCAAACCTGACGCCAAAAGGTGTGCCGAGCGAGCAGAGGTACCAGCTGTGTGTTCGGGGGTACCCAGACACAACGGGAAGTGTTTCGGGAGCAGGAGAAAGAGCGGGCGTCGGCGAGGGCACAAATCCCGAGGTTTTTATGTCAGCCCTTTAAAATCTGATCAGCATTTTTGTGGTTTACCAATATAGTTTATAAGCTGTTCTCCAGTTTAATCCTCACACGTATTTACAGGAAGCAGTAAGAGCTACCGAGTATGAATTTCATGATGCTGAAATGATATTGAGCAAACACCGCAGCCGGCAAGGGCTGAAAGCTGCGCTCCTGCGAGGCAGGGTGGCCGGGGTTTAAAGAGCTCTTTGAATTACGCCGAGGCAGAGACGAGAGAAATCAGATGTGGTCTAGGGAAGTATATACGCAGGAGCTTCTGTCCTCTGACTTTTGCACACATCTATTTATTTCATGCAAAAACCAACCAAACAAAAAAAAAAACCCAAACAAAATTAACTGGCATGTGAATGCCATTAATTTTTGAAGAAATTATTTGCACTATGAACCTAGGCTCCGTAAATCTGGTGGTTGTAAAAAAACAGTTCAAACTTTTTCAGAGATAAAGAAGAGCCCTTGAATGTTAAATATTAAAAAAAAAATCCCTTCAAAGGGTGAAAGATGTCTATAAAAATTAACTTTTGCAGAAATTGCAAGTATTCATTCTAGCCTTCCACAGCCGCCCGATCAGACCCTTCGCACTAGTCCTGGGCTGACGTTTCACTGCCACCCATACGAATGGAAACCAAACCAGTGGCGAACAAACCTCCAGCAACACACGAGGAGCAGCCAGGCCAGCGCGAACCACCCGAGAGCCAACGGTTAATAGCTCTGGACTTGTTGAGCCTGAATCATCTTGACTCACTTGAGCCTGAACTCTTGACCTGCCGATTGAGTCAGTTCCTCTGGATGCTGCTCCTGCTCGAGAAGATGGGCTCCAGCAAACCGCACCGCCGCCACGACGGCAGCGTCACCGCTCCGGGCAGGCGTGCCCACGTCCTGGCGGCAGGTTACGGAGCCGGCGTTAGGCATGTGTGTCTGCACCTCGGCCATCCAGGTGCCAGCCCACCCTCCAAGCGCCCAGCCGCCGGCAGCGGGAGAGGCTTTACACCCTTTGAACACCTCCTGCTCTGTCCTGGGTGAAGACATGACCCTTAGGAAGCAAACCCAGGAGCATCTCACCTGGAAGAGGATCTGCAAGAGGCCATGTACGATGCACATCCGCCGTCCCAAGAAGAGAAAGAATGGCACCACCAGCTCGATGAAGTGATTGACCAGGGTCTCGAACTGGTGAAACCACCACGGCGAGCGATGCATGAAGTAGGCGATGGGGTTAGGCACTGGCTGCGTCTGAAAGACAGAATTAAAAAAGAATCAATTCCCCTCCAAGCGTCGGCATCGGGGGGGAGCTACAGAGCTCTTGGCCTTTTTTCCTTATTTCTTTCCCCAAGTTTGCTCGCAGGAGAACCGTCCTTTGCCTCTGGGCACTCCTTTTTTAGAGAAAATTACTTCAATTTTTTTCATGCAAACCCAAGGAATTTTTAAACCAATACATCCTGTAAAAAACAAGAGTGTTAATTTTCTCTTTTTTTCATCGTAACCCAAACCCTATTATTTAATAGTGAAATGTTACACGTAGCTCGACACCGACGGATGTTAAACTGCTCTGCGTGAGTGCTGAAGATCATCAGAGCAACTAAGCAGATACAGAAACTGAGAAAAAGATTTTCTCAGGGTCACACAGTAGGTCAAACAGAGCCAGGAATGGAAACCAGATTTCAAAACCTAGGAGATATTCTTTCAAAATGTTTAAATTTGAAATAAATGTGGTGGTAGAGTTGCTTTCCAAAATCGTAATTTGGGAGAGGAAAGTGTAATTCCTCTAAACATGCTATATTGGTTTAAGGTATTTACATACTGGCCTTGTGACAATATTATTCTTCTATCAGCCTGAAATTTTTTGACACTGGGAGATCTTCCATCCAGTACAATAAAGCTGCAAATTTTACAACGGAAACAAACCTAAGTCCTGATATGTTAATAACTGCCACCCTTAGAAATGCTGCAATTTTAGCAAAAAGACATTCACAATTCATCTTAGCATAGCTGACCAGCTCAAATTCGTCAGTATTGTTTTAAAACTGCGACAGGAAAAAAAAAAAAAGAGAGGATGAAGATGCAAATTTTAATTGAAGGAGACACAACACATCTTTAAATTATTTGTAGTTAAATCAAAAATACAAACAAAACAGGGAAAATACTGTACTATGCATGGCAACTGAGCGCGCTTCCACTGCCAAATCCCACAACTATTGTAATTCCTTATTAGCAAAGCTGGGATTAATAAAGTTGTTGCTTTATATGGGTTTGAGGCTGCTGTAACCCCTTAGGACAGGAGACCGCATCCTTCCTTCCTCGGACACCGGCGCCGGATGGAGCGGTGTCGGGGTCACGGAGCTCTGCCAAGGCCACTGCGGCAAGGGGGCGGGGGGTCAGGGCCCCGGGTGCCACCGAGGGTCCTTCCCCTCCGCGTGGGACCTGTTTCGAGTTAATCTCCTTGTTGGACGGCTCTTGAGCATTCCCAGAACGTCAGAGCGGCTCACAAAGAGATTTATTTATTTTTTTTTACCTTGATCCTAAATTGCTGAGAAATGCCTTTTACCCTTCCAAAAAAGGCAGGTTGCTTTCTTGGCTTCTTCTTTTTTTTTTTTTCTTGTTTTTTTTTTTTTTAAGTGCATTAACCAAAACCGACCTAGATGAGCTATCAGCCCTACAGGTTGTAACACCTAGCCTGAGATGAGCCCCTTTCCAGCAGCTCACTGCCCGATTCTACCGGGCCAGAGCTGCAGAAAGGCGGCCCTGACGCTCACCCCCTCCTGCGCCGCCGCCACTGCCTGTCTCCCCATCGGCGGAGGCGCGCCCGGATCCGCTCCCTTGGACGCGGGCAGCACTTAGGGCCGGGACCACGGAGAACAGGCAGTATTACACGTCTAATTACAAACCTCCTTAGGCAGGTAATTAAATCTCGTAGCGTGATGGCGCTGAGCGGTTATACGCTCGACTGGGGCTTTGCGGGGCTGGGCTGACACTGTTTAATCTGAAGGGAAAGACCATCCTTGGCTATCGAACGTGCCGTTGGGTTGCCCCATCCCCTTGCCCTCCATCACAGGCCCACGCGGGTGCCTTCATCTACCAAGGCCAACCGCAGCCAGCAAACCCCGCTTGTTGCGTTGGGCTGGGACCCAAGATATCGC
>VZTL01066142.1:9127-19812 GCA_013400535.1 Scopus umbretta | reverse complement strand
AAAAAAAAAAAGAGGAAAAAATGAGGCCTCAGACTCGAGCAAAAACAGACACTTAAAAGCGCTGTGGTGGATTGAATCAACTCAGCATGTATGTTTTGGATTTGTGCACACATGGTAAGAAAAGCCAGCAAAAGTCTTCATGGGATTTTACTGAGAAGTTAATGCAGATGCCAAATCCATTTATCATTTCTTTGGTTACGTGCCACTGTCCCTTATGACCTTCTCCAGTCTTGAGCAGTGAACACTTTCTCTCCCATTACATATGCTTGTTTTGTTTTTAACCACTTCCTCACCACTCCACTATTCATGTTTTGTGGCCCCAGCAGTTTTTCGCCTTATAGGAAGCTAGGTGCATTGCATTAATAAATACAAGTATTTGGAGAGAGAACAGAACTGACCCAGGAGCAGCTTTGGTGGATTTGTGGGATTTTTCGGGGCTTTTATTTATCACAGGACTACTAGTATACAGGACTACTCAGGATCTAGTCCTTTTTCTACACTAATAACTTCTATTTTTTTCTCCACCCTGTGCTTTCCCCACCCTTTTTTCCCCCACCAACTCTTCCATTAGAAAGGGTAGGTTCCACAACCACACATTTGTGGTCTACCAGAGGAAGTTGGTATAAGTTCTTCCACAGCCCCCTCATGCAGCCCTGGGGAAGGTGGTGTGCCTCAGTTGCTCTGTCTTACAGCACTCACAATTCATAGCTTTCCTGTACTTCAGTTCATTGCTTTTGCAATCATTCCCTTGCATTACTGCTTGAAGATACGTGTACTTCCAGCACTCCTTGGCTGATAGTTGGAGAGGCTCCCCTTTGGCCATGCAGGAGGACATATCCTTTCATTTTTACTGTTCTCTCATCCTCCAAGCTGCAGGTGTTGACATCAAGAGGTGTTGGGCTGATCACAGCTCCTCTTCCAACCACAACTGGGTCAGCTGTTCCCATGGTCAGAATTAGCAGGGATAGCTTAGGCAGTTTAAATAGTAGGTCTTCACACACCTGGCTATTTTTGGCAGAAATGGGCAAGGGAGCATCATCCAAATGGCTCTGCTGGTAGCTTTGAAGCTTGGTAACCTCCACAGGGGTCTGGACAAGTACTGGGCTGAGGGCTGTCACTTCTTCAACTAGTGTAGCTGGTGTGATCATTCTCTTAAGCTGTGCTTGAAGAAGCTGGGTAAGAACATAGTCAAGAAAGTGTGTGTTGTCATGTGCATGCTTAGCTCTGTTATATGGTCACAGGATCCAAGAGGACTTGATCATGGCTGGTTGCTACAACTTGCTCTTTGAGTGTTAAGAGAACAGATTATTTTAGAGAAGATGATCACTGACCTCAACTCAGTTTAGACCTCGGTGGGTGGAGCACAGCAAGCATGTGGTTGGGCCTGACAACAAAACTCGGTGCTATGAGAAGTTAACCCACACAACATCCAACTAATGCTTCCTGGAGAACCTCAAGATACAACAAATGCAGTTATCAACAGAGAAATGAGTCAGGGTAATGGTGGAAAAGGATCTGTTGGTCTTATAGTCTAGTTAGACTAGGGTGTTCTTCCAGCATGGTACAGGCATGTACGAATATGGACTTGGAGGAGGAGATGCTTCATGAAGTACTGTGAGCTGGAAGGCCACTTACATGGTGATGCTGCAGAAGAAGAAATTGCACCTTCTTCTGTATCCTTCATTAGCAAAACCAGAGGGAGAATTTCCAGCTTCTGTGGTTTCTCCTCTGTCCCTTCGGAAGTTTACCACCACCTCAAACTGTGCTTTTGTGGGACAAAATTTTTGGCCTGTGTCTGTATGTATATGAGACAAAACCATACAGATACACACCCTTCCTTTGTACTCTTTTAATACTTTTTCACAGAATTGATCCTGCCTATTTTTTTTCCCCCATTTTTTTGACAGCCTTTTCCTGAGCTGTGTTGCTCCCAGGTGGCCCGGTGTGGCAGCACAGCTGATGGTGGCCTGTGGAGTGAGGACACATCAGCAGTGCTGTAAGCAGAGAGTGCTGCCAGGACTTTGTGAATCCTCATCATCAGCCTCATCTATGTCTGGCAAGCTGTCTGTGTGCCCGCACTCTAAACCTGTGAAACACTGCAAAAAGCACTTCTGTAGAAGGAGTGGTCACCTCTAGCAGAGGGTGTGGAGGGTGCAGGAACTAACCACTGTGGGAGAAGGGGAAGGACTGGAAATGCCTCCAGTCAGCACTGCCTTCAGAGGATCCCTTCCATGGAGTAATGCCCTAAAGCTCTGCTGCCGGTCCTCTCGGTACCATGGTATAAGAGATAACCATGTTCTCCTCCAAAGAGGACTGATAAAATCTGCTTCCGTTGCACAAAGCTGCATTGCTCCCTTTGTGAGGAAGGAGCTGAGTTTCCCTGTGGGCCCTAGCTGTAATTTGCTTCTCTTGCTTTCAAAGGTGTCTGTCTATTTTGGATAAAACTTCATTTAAGTCATAGTTTTCCTTGGAGCCTGTCTTCATACTCGACAATACAAAAAAAAAAAAAAAAATAAATCCATTAAGCAAGTGAAACTACAGGCTTGTTCTTTTTGTTATTTGTGGTGTTGTTTGCCGAGGACTGACTTTGACTGACAGTCTCTCATAACAGGAGAAAAATGGATCCACGTTGAAATACACTCTTCTCCCAATTAGCTTAATGGGCAAATGAGCTCCTTACATCTTTGCTTTCTCTCCCAGGTAAAGCCATAATTAATTCAGTTTTGGTATGTTCTTCTGACTGAATGCTTGCATTGTGTAATCTGCTTCGTCTCCTTCGTTATGGTCAGGATAATAAATCTCTTAATTTTGGAGAAATAATCCAGAAGGCTAAACTTTGGTATTTTCTCTGGACCTTCATTCTCTGCCAAAGTAATGTAGAGCCTTTGAAGTTACCATCAGCATAGGTTTGGCCTCTACAAAAACCTATTTGAAATGAGAACTACTGTCATCCAATGACTTGCTTGAGGACTAAGATTTAGATAATGGCACTAATGTAGTTCAGTCTGATGTATATTTAATAATCTCTATGGAATTCCAATATTTGAAATTTTTATTAAGACAAGAGAGTGGGAGCTGGCCTTGTCTGTCCCAGCATTGTCTGTCTGATCTTGCAATCTCCTATTGCTGTGTGACACCATAGAAGTTTCTAATGCAAACTTGGACACCACTATAGTGAAATTAACCCCCACAACGAGCTCCTTTAAAGCAGGAGGTAACTGGGCCTGCAGGTAGTGCAGTGAATAGTTTCTAGCGGTATGGCACAGCTGCTCTGGGTGTGTTGCCTGAACAGCTGTTTTACAAAGCTCCCTTTGCAGGGTCTGCATTAGTTACCACCAGGTAACTGCTGAGGCAGCACATGGTTGTGTGTTTTGGATCTGTTTCATGCCTTGCTCTCCAGAGGCAGGTCACTCTAGTTTGTGAAGATACCTCAAAATAGAGGCTGTTGCTGTCCAATGAACGTGTGTTATTTGGCTTAACATACGAAAACATTAGCTAGGGTTTTCTTATGCCTGTTGGCAAAAAGGTGTTCTTTTAAAGAAATGCCAATAATAATAAGAGCTACTTCAAATAAGGTCTGAGTTTTTTGACTGAGTGGGAAATTATGTAGATTGCCAACCCTGAGAACCCTCTGATACTCAGTGGCATGATTAGAGGGTGTGAAATTCTATTTGAGAACTTGGCTAATTTAAACTCCTTGAGCTCCACAGCAAAATTACTTCAGGTAATGCTTGACAGCTGTGTTTTCTAGCAATAAGGGCTCAATATGTTACAGAAGATGTAGTTTGTTTGCTGTTCGTGACCTTCTCTCATTTTGAAGCAGTGCTTGCACTAATGACTGTTTTTGAGGGCTTGAGGAGGGGATAGTTTTGCTAATTGTGTTCCAAGCTGAAGTTACATGACTGAAGATTGAATAGATGTTTTCTTTCTGCTGTGTGACATGGTCTGATTTGTTGGCCTTGGAAGATACAATTGGAAGATAAGATGGCGGCTTTTTTTAAACGGAAAGTGTTTGGATTTTACACTCAATTTAAGAATCTTTTGCTCTCTATGTGTGCCCATGCATGTGATTTAAACCACACTGCTAGAACACACATGGAACATATTGGAAGACAAGAAGCATGTAATGTGTATGTGAATGGCAGTGTTACGGTTTTAACTGTAATGTATATATAAAAAAATATAAATATTACTGGATGCTAATTCATCTCACTAAGACTTAACGCAACATCCTTAAGAACCACTGCTACTAGGAGAGTGTCATCCCTTGTGGCCCTTCTGGCATTTGTGTTAAGTTGTCCCTGCCACCCTCCAGAAATCTGCTTTCTGCTGCCTTTCCCTCCTCCTTCAGAGAGGTTCAAGTCTCCCATGAGAACTAGGGTCTGTGGTCTGGAGACTTAACCTTGAGTTGTTTGTGGAAGACCTCATCCACTTCTTCACTGTGTGGTCTGCAATAATCTCCCAATCACAATTGGTCTCTTCTAATGCCAGCACACAAGCATTCACCCAGCCTGTCATCCATTGCATAAATGAGCTCCACACATTGGAGTGGCCCTTTCACGTAAAGGACAACAATTTTTCATTGCTCCATTTTGTTAGGTGGATCTCTGTGGTAGCCTTCATTGCTCAAGAAAGTCCCATGGTCATAAAAGACAAGGTGCTGCCTGAGATACCAGTCATGAAGCCAGATATTTATTTGCAGGAATTGTCCACTCCTACCTGGGCTTTTCCCTTTTGTCTTTAGGATCAAAGAGAGCATCACCTGGACTCCCACCTTTGCTCATAGAGCTCTGTAGCAATTCTTTCTGTATACCAGATCTCCCATGGCAATGTCATTGGTGCCTACATGGATAAGCAACAAGGGGTGATAGTTGGAGGGACAGGTGAGCTTCAGTTGCCTTTCTGCATCATCCCAAATCTGGCACCCCACAAGTAAAACATCTCCCACAGCAGCATCTTCGGTGAGTAGATGGGTGCCTTTGACCCCTGCAGAAGGGAATCTCCAGCTGCTCTTACCTAGCCCATCCTTATGGTGCTCATGCTCAGTTCAGGCCTTGTGGGCCCCACTTCATGGAGTTTGTTCCTCATCCTGGGCTATTATGGCACAGTACCAATCCTGTCTATTCAGACCTGAGAGCAGAGAAGGAGTCTGTCCTGCCCCACAAGTCCCAGTCTACCAGCTGCCTGGGAGTCTCCATCTACCACATGCTCACATGTAAGCCTGTCAACATCCCTCCCTTGCATTGTGTAGCTTGGGCTCTTGCTTTTGCAAGACCATGAAGACCCTGTTTATCCCCTGTTCACCCTCTGCTGTCCTCCTCCCACAGCCCCCTTACATGGCTGCCCAGTGCCCCATGGCACTGCACTTTCCTGGGGGAGTCTGTGGAGGATGCTGGGGTCACCTCCTGCTTCTGGGCTGTGGCTGCTGATTTGCTAGGAGCTTGTCTCCAGCCACTGCTTCTGATCCAGAACCTGCTAACTGAAGTGAGAAGGGTGAAGTGCAGAATGGCCCTGAGCTTCTTGTAGAGGAAGGAAAGGAAATGAATTGCTGCAGATTCCCTGTGGCAGAGTGTTTTACCAGAGTCTCACTGGGACAGGAGGACACGGTGTTGCTCTCCAGCAAAGGGGGCTGTGCTGGGCCAGAGGGATCCTGAGAGGAGAAACCCCACCGGGTAGCTAAGCTTGACTTCTCATAATTAGTGTTTAAAAAGGCTAGTCCTGACAACGGTGCGAAAATGTTTCTTGCTTTCTTGTCTCCAGGCATCTTATGAATGGGTATGCTGCAGCCAAGGTCACAATTTCAAGAGTATAAAAACCTGTAGGTTTGGTTTACTATTTTGTGTGTTTTTTCCTTACAGGGTAATGTGATACCTTTTCTGGACTTCCCCCCCCCCCGCCAAAAAGAAACAGGTTCTCTAATTTTGATAAGTCACCTTTTCGATTAATAACCAGCTTTGAGGTAACTTTCTAAGCCACTTGAGAGTTCTCCCATAAAACTCTATAGTTCTTTTTTAGTTTTGTTGTTTGTTTTTTTTAATTGTGCAGTGCCTTTTCTTCATTCAAATACATACCTCAGCCTCATCAAAATATTAATAAGTAGGTCTTTATGCATAAGTATTTATTTCCAGACCCAATTTGCAGCTGTTATGGCTTGTTGGATCAGCGATTTCATTTTTTAATGAAAATTCTAAGGAGGTTTTGATTATGAAATGCAGTGTCTCGCAAAGAGCTATTAAGTTTTAATGTGTCAATATCTGCTTTTCTTCTAAATTACTTTAAAAACTTCATACCTGTTTAAAATTAGAGGAACTGTGGATAAATTAAAAGTCTGGGTGACAGGAGGCTTCTATCCCTGTAACAGTTTGAAAACAATAATTAAAGAAATTA
Organism: Scopus umbretta; assembly: GCA_013400535.1. Taxonomy (NCBI): domain Eukaryota; kingdom Metazoa; phylum Chordata; class Aves; order Pelecaniformes; family Scopidae; genus Scopus; species Scopus umbretta. Next base: position 13,425 of record VZTL01066142.1, on the reverse strand, counting down.
CTTTTGAGTCAAATTGTAAATCACAAAAGTGATGCTCTAGAATAATGTGCAAGATGATTCCTTAGGCCTTTTTTTGTGTTTAAAATGCCCTTTGAGGAGGTTTGGGGGGCATTTTAAAAGCCAGTGACTAAGTTTAGTCTTATGGTCCCTCAGCGAGGCGTGTTGACGTGATCCTTCTAGCGCGGGAGAGGAATTTCAGCAGAACGAAGGCACTACCCAAAATCACACAGTATGACTGCCAACTGGAAGTGAAGCTTACAGCCCTTACCCCATGGTTTCACGTTTGAGCCAGTGCTCCCACACTGTCTCCCGTGAAGCCAGGGGGAGAGGAGAAAAGAGGGGGGAAGTCTGTTGCTTATTTGGCCCTGCATAAGCTTAAAAAGCCCAATGCAACATCACAGAGGAAGGCATGGAAGCAGCATGGCTGTTGGTGAAAACGCATGCCTGCAAAGGTGGCGAGACAGTGGTTTACAGTTTGCTGACAAATGACTTGGTTTCGGTCCAGCTTAAGCTGGAAACAAAACTAAGCTGTGAGTGAACTGGATCCTACAGCTGTTCACCAGATCTGGGCTCTTGTAGGGCTGTCCCCCTGCCAGCCATTCCCACAGCAAGGCTCTCACAGTGTTGTCCCCAGACAGATTATTCAGCAGAATCCATTAGAAAACTGGCTTCACATTTGCCAGGGGTTTGTTGGCCCTAAGGCTGGCCTATCTGAAAGGAAAAACATTGCTGGAAGATGTCTGGAGAGCCTCTGTCCCTGGGTTTGCCTGCTTGTTTGTCAGTGCTGAGAAAGGGACGGAGAGCTGGAGAGGCCATTTTGTGTTGCATGGAGCAGACTGGCCTCCAGCCCCTGTTTAGGTGCACTGGGAAGACAAAGATGGGAAAGAAACGAAAGGAGAATGATCAGCCTCAGCTGAACTGGTGCAGTTTTCCTGATTTGGGTGTTAGGGTTAAAAATGGCATTATAGGTTTGCCTCAGGTACTCAGTACATGCTTTATTAGACTTTCTTTTCTTGGTCAGGAAAGCTGGGTGATCTCCATGTTAGTCCTGGCATCCTCTGAGCCACCTTCTCCTGCTGACTCCGACTGCCCAAAGAAGTGGTCCTGGCCTCATTCTTCCCTGTATTCCCCCTGGAGCTCGCCTGTCTGCACAGCGAGCCAGCTCAGCTGTCTCACATGGCCACAAACTCACCAAACCAAAGCAAATGAGTTTTTTGCTAGATTAGTGAGTTGAATCAGTTTACTCCTGAGGGCCAGCTGCAGGGAGGATCTGGGACTGCACAGTCCAGGCTAAGGAAAGGAGAAGGCTATGTATGGGCAGAAGGTCAGCCTGCCTGGTGGCGTGGATCAGCTGGGTCGGCTGTCTCAGAGCTGTGCCTGAAGCATTCTTTTTTGCGTATCCACCAAGATGCAAACTCAGTGAAGCTTATCCTGTAGGAAGACCACACTAATTTCTTTCTGCCTCTCTCATCTGTTTTTCTATGTAGGTTCTCTGATATTTCTCGGGGGGATTTTATTTACTTTCAGGCAGTTTTGTTGAAAGAGCCAGTCAAGCACAAGAGGACAAATCGGTTTAGAAAACAAATTTCATTCATCCTCATGCTCATAAAACCATTTGTGTTATAACCTGTAAAAATGAATGGATGTCAGAGAAGCTATTCCTATTTCCTAGTCATGCGAAGTGTAGCCACTGTCAGTGCAGGTGATCCCTCACACTTAAAATATTAAAGCCAGGGCTATGGCAAATATTATTCTTCAGCTCAGTAATTCTGTATCTCACAGCAACAGCTTTTGCAAGTTGCTGACTATTATAAATGCCCACATTCTATGGTAAAATTGATTTAAAAAATATTTTACCTCATTTGCTCTGTTAATTAGAGTCAACAAAACTTGGAAAGATTACTTCAGAGATAATGTAAGTCTGCTGTATCTCTGTGGGAGAAGAAAGAATGCCAGCGTATCACTTTGGGGATGTGATAGTTTGTTTCTTGGGCAGAGCCTCTTGTGCTGAAAACTATTTCAAGGAGATTGAGGTTCAGCCTTCAGTAGGGTTACATGTTGTTCTAAAATTGTACAGCAACTTGGTCTGAGCAGCTGAAACCCTGTCCAGGTATTTCATGGGAAAGATACAAAATTCTACAGCAGTGTTAGCCTTGTGCTGCTTAACAGTTAGACTGGACTTCCAGTCTTCACCTGGCAATGACAAAGAGGCTTGAACTGTGCATATTTACAGGGTGTTTTGTTAATCATCCTTCTTTTCTAGCAAAGATTAAAGAGCTAGCCAGGCCCTTGCAAGCTGCAGGAAGCATTTGTTGACTAACCGTGGCAGGAGCTAATGAATACTTTGTCTCCTGCAGACACTGCTGTATAAAGAGATAACAAGAGAGAACACCAAGCATGCCACCTTGCCCATCTACTTACAGTAACTCAGCCAGCTGGTGATTAAAGCCATCTAGTTTCTGAGAGCACCAACAGAAATGCTCTGGAATTTCATGCTGAATTGATTTAAGAAGTTACGGCTCCAGCTGTCAGCTATGTTTCTTTAGCAGGGATGGTTGAAGGAAATGAAAGTTGACTTCCCCCTCATTGCTGTTCACAGCCTGGTATGCTGGTTTATGCTGAAATATGCCGGTCATCCTTTTCCAGAGATGGCAGCCTCCAGCAGAAGGGCAGGATTGACAGTTTTGGGGTGGCATCTGCCACGAGACATGAACTGCTTGGGCTCATATGCCCACACTGCGTTACGTTAGGGTTAGGAGACTGGTCTTTGTGGTATCTCGCCAAGAGCTGCACCAAAATGATAGAGATTATACACTCGCATTAACGGATGCTTACCGGGAATTACATCCTACAGCAGATGCAATTGCCTCTTGCCTGGGGAGGCAAGCTCACGGGGTTGCACAGGTGCATGTGTCTGGCCACCCTATCATGGGCTTCCCTCCTGACTTAGGAAGAGCGAGGGTGTGTTTTAGCTTACCTCTTGAAAGAGCTTTTGCAGTACCTTCTTTTATTTTGAAAGAACCCATCTGAGATTTTGTTTTTCTTTCCTTTTATTACAGTATGCTGTGTTCCCTGTTTCAAGGAGTTAAAAATCAGGCTTTCTGGTGATGTTAACCTTCCTTCACATGTAAGGTAGGGTTTAAAATACTTGTATTATTGAAGATATTTTCCTGCTTATTCACAGAAGTGGAAGGAGGGGAAGGCTTTTCTGTCAGGTCCATAAAATAAATTCAAGTCAGGCAGGTTTTGAAGCTTCTAGAAAACTAGAGGAATGTGTTGCTGTTAAAGGACTAGTTTCACTGGAGCTCTGAATGTGCTGCTGTCAGTTGTTAAGGTTTTTGCCTTCTTCAGGATCTGGTCCCTCGGAATAAGCCGCGATCATTTCGCAGGCTGGATGCCATTTGGCATTTTGAAGAGGGGTAAGCATGTAGCTTTCATGAAACAAAGTATTGTTTAATCTTAACAGAAACCTTGCAACACACAAGAGAAGAATTTACAAATAAATATCACATGAATACTTGTTTTTCAAGATTTGCCATTTCCTGTAAAGCGTGATTGATTCAAGTCACTCCTATATTGCCTGTTCAAGTAGTGACTTGCCTGTTGTGAAGAGCTCTGGCAGAGGCATACCCTCATCTCCAGCAAATTACTCTTATCCATTTCAGGTATCTTTGGTTTGTGTTTTGATGGCTGGCAATGCAGCCAGAATTATGGAGATGACAATTGCCTACCAAAACCCCTTTATAGCTTTACGATTTGTCAGTTTACTGTGAAGTTGCTTACTGTTGTATTGTTTTGTTTTTCTGGTTGCTTCTTACTATTTTCTGCTAGTGTGGAAAATCTAGGTTATTCATTCATTGAAAATGTCAATATAGCTTCTATATCATTATCTTAATAACCTGGGTCAAATGCAGCACTCATGCAGTGCTACAGATCAGTCCCACCTTCCTCATAGCTCTCTGTCAAAGTGCTTGGCCTTCAGCCTCGGAAAATGCTGGGCAATTGAAAATTACTTTATTTCCATGCAATTTCCCTCTCTGAAATGGTTCTTGCTTTCTGCACCATCACCCATCACATACAGATAAATAGACAAACATGAAACTGTTGTGCGTATCAGTATGAGGCACATGCCAGAATGTGTCCTGTATAATCTGAAATTACCAGCAGACACTTATCTACCCTTCTTTTTGTTTGTTGATGTTTTTCCTGTGTGTGTATTTGAGCTACAGGTATTATGTATGTTAAATTTTTTCTAAACAAATCTAGTGCAATAGATTAATTCTATTTTAAGTGGCTTC
>VZTL01066141.1:0-23065 GCA_013400535.1 Scopus umbretta | reverse complement strand
CCTTAATGATTCTATGAAAATAAGTATCTACAAAGTGGATCCCTGAATCTCCACTAATCACCCTGATACCTCTCAGGGTGGGAGAAGAGGAACTGTGGGCAATTTATCTCAACATAAAATACACATTTAGAAGAAGTTAGATGGATTGCATTCCAGATGTGTATTTATTTCCCTTCACTGTCTGTGAAGAAGGTATAATAACTAGCACACGTAGAGATTTTCACACCGTACACAGCTAAAGTTAGGTGAGGTGAATCACAGCCCTAGGTCTGATCCTGTGAGGCATCAGAGTTACCAGCTATAGAGAATGGGTGCTTCTGAGAAATCTGGAGAGCAACAAGTGAGTTCAAGCAAAAAATGGAGACACCCTGGATAGGTAACTGTCCGTGGAAACTGTTGGCCTTAAAAAAGCACATTTTCTTCATCTCACAAGCATTGCTGTTAGTAGTGGAAGGTATTCACACTGCTTTGCTTGAATTGGTTAAATATATTCTCTAATCCACCCTCTTGAGAAACTTCTACAGAGATCCCAGCATATGCATCTTCTATTTTATGTGGTGTGAATGCATTTCAGGGGGAACTTTGATCCCTCTCACCATCCACAGCAACTCATTGCAGTACTACAAGACAGCTGGGTCAGTCTCAATTACTTCATATCATATTTAGTTGCTTAATTGGAGACCATGCTGGATAAACTTTGTGAACCTGCAGCAAAAATAGCCCAATTAAATACATTTTGCTTCTGAAAATGGACCCAGTATATGAACTAGCCTTTCTCAGCGAAACTTAGCAATAACTAAATGAAGCTAACATTTTCCAACTCAACAATTCTCTAATGCACAGCATTTAGGTTGGGAATAAAAAAGGGTTTATTAGCTGACCCAGAAATTATGACCAGTGCCCAAGAAATAGCCCATTCCTAGCCAGAGGAGGAAATGCAAATTATTCAACTACAAAAAAGAAAAGGTGGTTGAAGAACTAGACACATTCAAAAGTCTGGTTATGGGAGAGGGAACTTTTCACCAGAAGTGCTCAATGACCAAAATCGTAATGTACTGATAACTATAGATGTTATTCTATGTCTGAAAAGATGCTTCTTACTCCAATCTTTAATCATAAGCAGGAGAAAATTCAGGAACACACCCCCATCTCTGCACTGATTTCAGTGGATCGAGTCAGTAGCTTGCATACAGCATGGTTGAACATTTCAGACTGCCCTAAGACAGAATTTAAACTTTGTCACCATGGAAGATGGAGAACTATCACATTTGGGTGTTTTCTTGACCACCTCAAATGAGAGACCAATCACAAAGTAGGGTTTGAACTTGTAAATTAGATGCACAGAGAAGATGATGAACTGGGTTGCAAGATGTTCTAACATGCTGGGTAACAAAACAAACAGAAAAAAGTAGGTGGTCTGCAGTCTCATTCATGGCACAAAAAAACCCAAAAGAGTGGACACTGATGCAACATCTATAATATTAAATTAACATACCCCTCATGTGGAACTGAAACCAGACAGCATTGAACAACATTTCTAACAATATTACAAAACTTTCTTACCCTGCAGAAATAGGATGGCTGTATACAAAATTGCTTATTGCAACTGTCTCTGATCATCTCCCTGGAAACAAGAAATAATTTTGGAGAGTCCTAAATCACCTATGCCAAGACCAGGCCTGGGAATGTTCCTTAGCCTTGTTTAATCTACTGGTACAGCCAAGTGCTGGGGTAGCAGGAGAGATTTCCCAGATTCCACACGAAAACTATAACAGTTCCTTCCAGCTTATTTAAATTCTATTAACAAAAGCTTCATGATAGAGAAAGCAAAGATGCAGTGTTGTTTGCTTGACTGAGGGGAAAGATGATTGCAGTGTGATAGAGAACCCAAACAAAACAAATTTTTGAGAAGTACAAACTTTCCAGTACTGAAGCTTCAAGTAAGAGCTGAGAGGTTTCCAAGAAAAAACAGCACACCTCTACAGCAGCCTAATCCTGCTTATTTTCTCCCCAAACTTCTCCCTCTATTCCTTCTTCAGGAAAAATGTAATGGCCAGCGTCACCCCAGAATCCTAAAAGAGTTTCACGCGAACTGCAACAGTGCTGGGTGACTTACAACAACAAGGCTGGCAGCATTATGTGCTCTGAGTGAATTCCTTGATAAACATTTCCCACTTTGTCTCCCTTTCAAATCATTCACTTTAATCAGTCCAATCCTATCCAACAGGTTATTCACTCATAAGCTTCCTCTGAGGAGCATATGGAATTAATTTCAGCCACTGGATGTAAAGATTTATATTCCTGCTCTTTGTCATCACACATTGAGCTCCTTTCTAATCCCACTCAGCCACTCCACTTTCAGAAGGGTAAACCACCCCCTGCGGGCAGAATATGGTGGTCCCAGATTTACCTGATATTTGTGGAGCCACTGTGCCTGCTGAGAATAACCTGTAGTGAGGATGTTTATTTTGATCTTCCACTGTTCACTTTAGTTGGGGAACTGGATGACAGAAAATGTTTTCTGGTTCTTCATTGTAACTGTCTGAAACCAGACAGAAATGAAGAGGAAGCGGAAATTAACACCTCATGACAATGAAAAGGATCAGCAAATGGACAGTTAAGCACACATATGGACAGTTTCAGAGGAACTTTTTGCATTTATTTTGGTGCTTCTGTCTTCTGATTTTAAAAGGTAGATGTCAGTTTTGCTTTTCTAAATTATCTGTCTTTACATTTCTAGGCAGGGAAGTTGCATATGCATTGTCAGGAGTGCACTACAAAAAAAATCCTTAATAAATTAATATGTTTGGTGGAGTAGTCAGTGTTTGGAAACTGTGTATTACATAAAGGGAAGCTTCACAAGCTGAAGGAGAAAAAAAAAAAAAGAGGTATTAAATACATTCACCCAGTTTCACTATTTGTTTCATTGGAAGCAGAATTAGTCATCAACTAATGAGAGCTGACCCTGGGGTCTCTAACACTGCACTATGACCTATTCAGTGAATGCATTCATGCTATCTACTGGGTAAGGCAGTGTTTCCAGGAAGGTTTTGGGGGAAATGGAAAAAGCTGGAAAAGGATCATGCAAGATGTGATTATGATAAATACACCTATACACAGGCATTTCCTACTTGGTTCTGAAGCCTTAATGTTCTTCATGTAAGGAAGCTACATTTTCCCAACTAACTTGATATCCTGGGTTGGATTAGGGTCCTACCATACTAGCTCATGGACGAGCCTTTTCTTACCTCTGGTAATTCCTCATCTAAAGTAACAAAACACACAAAAAACTGTCAGAGAAAACAGAGGAAGAAAGAGGTGAAAGTTGTTGAAGATCATACAAACGTCCTCCCAAATTAGTCTTTTACCCATTGAGAATACCAGCTCCTAAAAGTCTGCATTAGGTCATCACAGAAAAAAAACCCTCAATCCTGCCCAAAAGACAACAATTGTTCTTTTTCCTCCTATACCTACGCTTCTCCTTTCTGTCCCCATTTCATCTGATAGTTTAATGGCGTATTTTACCTCACACTGATTCTCAACTCTCTATTTTATTTCTCCCTGGCCTAGCAACAGCACTGCAAGGCTCACATTTCAGTTTCACCCTGTGGAGAAGCAATGCTGATGTGCTTTCCTTCAAGACGTGAAGCAGCCCGTTTATGTTTAATATTCACTCTTCAGTCACACAGCAGCCTGCATTTAACTACATTTTTATGCATTATAAATGCACATATATTTGAAAGAATAAAATTCCCTCTACCCAACATCACTCTAAATGGAGCTGAGGTGAGCTCTTGTTTCCCTGAGGCAGCCTGACATTTGAAGATCATTTTTAACCATTTCAGTTTTGAACTGTACTTTTTTACTTCCTATCTCCTTATGTTGGTGGGTCTCCAAGCACTTCCCAAAACAGGCACTCAGTAATGCTTCAGACAGCGTGCTAAGTAATATAAATGTAACTTTTATCAGAGGAGGAAAGTGGCTGAAAAAGACAACAGGCAAATTTATGGAGGGTCTTACAGGAATTTGGTGTCAGCTCCTGACACCTGATGCCCACGTCTCTGATGTATGCTGCGCGTTGCATGCTCCCCATAAGCAACTGACTCCAAGTAAAGGTCCCAAAATCTGCTTTCCTTCTTGAACTTGGATAACTGATCAATCTGCTACACACGCGCACAACTACACCTCTCATCTCCGGGAACACTGTGATTGCTGTCTGCAATTTGTCTCTAAGCACTCTGATGTCAACAGCAACTGTGGGTAACTTTGCTGTGTGGATGACTGAGTCACCCAAACTGACCAGAGGGTGGTAGCAAGCCCAGAGGTATCTCACAAACTCACTGGAGGGCTAAGGATTCATTCACAAGGCTGTGGAAGGAGCACCCAAACCACTGCAGTCCTTTTCACCTTGACTTAGTTCTCTTTTTCAGTCAAGTGAAACTTTTATGCCTAGAGCAAATCTCCACCAATCCATGCTACATCCACCAAATTGTAATAATTCATAGCCTAATCTGAATGTCAGCGTCCAGTGCTTAGGCTCCAAGGCTCTTAAGTACCAGAAGAGCAAGAGATACTGACTGTGTGTTTTGGGCAAGACACATCACTGGCATGAATCCAAGCCTTCTGCAGCCCCTGCAACCCCCACTGTGTATGGCACAATGCTCCTTTTGTCTCCATGAGGTAGAGACAGGGATCATTTATCAAGAGTCAAACTACTACAAAACTCTTTCTGAAAAAGGGCAAAATTTTCTAAAGCAAGACACATTTCATTAGCCTTCTTAATCTGTGTTTTTATGGACAACTGGTTTCTGAATGGCCTTTGCAAGCCTCATTCGAAAGTCACAATACATGGTGATTAACTGCAATTACGGTCCACTTAATGAGACAATCATGCTTTGCTTTAAAAAAAAAACAACAACACACAGAACCCTCTGCCTTCAAATGTGTGTGTGGGTAAACATTCTCCAGCACCAGTTGGAAAAGAATTTATGGAGTAACAGCTACTTGTCACATGATGAGAAATGCCGTATTTTATGGACTCATCCTTTTAGATCTCCAAACCCAAGCAAAATTTTTATTTAATCAGAAGTCAGAGCAGACCTACTACAGAGCATCAGATGGTAAAGTGGCATTGACTATTCTCTTTCAGTCTGTTTAAAGACAGTGCCTCACCATGACATTGTTGGCTTTGATTTTTGGAAACATGTAGAGAGAAACTGCTGACAATAGACACTGCCATAATTTAGCAAGCAAAGGCTGATTAGAAATCAGTGACACGGATTTCAACAAATAAATCATGACCTGTCTTGCAACAGTGAAAGGAATCACTGAACAAGGTGACTAAGGATATGGTAGATTTACCAGCATGTGAAACCTTGAAATTAATTTGTTTTCAGCCATAGCAGTTTGTGCAATTTACCACATGGCCACATCAACACTTCTCCCCAGCATAAAGGAGTGGGAGAGACTGCACAGCCAAGGATAAGGCTATCCATTTTAGCAGTGTGCTTACATCAGATGAAAGCTACCTGCACCCTGAGGAAGCATGGCATACTTTGTAGTATAAATATGATTATTACTCTTGAGGAGCTTATACATCGTGTTTGGAATTCATCCCTTACAGCTCTGGATGCCTACATGTGAGGTAGTTACCTTAGGCTTCCTTGCTAATTACTGAAGGAAAAATAAGGTGCAACTCATGAGGCTTTGATGAATCACATCTTAGAAGTTTCTGTTTCTCGTCGCTGACTGTCAAGGATATTGAGGGTGGCTTAGAGACACCTGCTTTATGAATCTCACTCTTTATGTGTCTTGTGAGCTGGTAGCAGAGACAGTGAGGTGATACTAAAGAAATTCCGTGCTTATTGATGCTTCCTAGGATCCCTGAAGTCATAACTACCCAGTTCCTACAAGGTACTTAAGAAGATAATTTCCTGCAAAACTCCTGTCAAATTCTGTTGTGTTGTGCAGTCAAGGAAGTGAGACAAAGCACTATCTTCTGCTGATCTCAGTTTGGCCACCACTTGTAGCTAGAGGCAACAATTCTATGCTTTGGGGTAGATACACAGGGACTCTTATATACATGACTGGATCTTGTCCACCTTGCTCCAGGGCAGCTGTTTCAATCTGCAGTAGAGCCACCATGGTCTTGATTCACTAGACTGAAAGCAAGCCCTGCTGTAGGAAGGAAATCTGGATTGGATTCCAGCAGTACAGTCCGTCCTAATTTCTTAATATGTCAGAAGAGATTTCTCTAGAATAGATATCATGGGCATATTAAGGATCTTAAGGACAACATCTAGTCAGAGAGTATAGGAAATCAGAGTTGCTAGAAAACAGAATCCAGACATCTTTAGACCCCTAGAATCATAAAATCATAGAATGGTTTGGGTTGGAAGGGACCTTAAAGATCATCTAGTTCCAACCCCCCTGCCATAGGCAGGGACCCCTGCCACTAGACCAGGTTGCTCAAAGCCCCATCCAGCCTGGCCTTGAACACTTCCAGGGATAGGGCATCCACAACTCCTCTGGGCAACCTGTTCCAGTACCTCACCACACTCATAGTGAAGAGTTTCTTCCCTATATCTAATCTAAATCTACCCTCTTTTAGTTTAAAGCCATCACCCCTTGTTCTGTCACTACATACCCTTGTACAAAATCCGTCTCTAGCTTTTTTGTAGGCCCCCTTCAGGTGCTAGAAGGTGTCCCTACAGCCTTTTCTCCTCGAGGCTGAAAAATCCCAACTCTCTCAGCCTGCCTTCATAGGAGAGGTATTCCAACCCTTCGATCATCTTCACAACCCTCCTCTGGACTCACGCCAACCAGTCCATGTCCTTCTTATGTTGGGGGCCCCAGAGGTGAATGCAGTACTCCAGGTGGGGTCTTACAAGAGCAGAGTGGAGGGGAGAATAACCTCCCTTGACCTGCTCATCATGCTGCTTTTGATGCTGCCCAGGACACAGTTGGCTTTCTGGGATGCAAGCACACATTGCCAGGTCTTGTCGAGCTTCTCATCAACCAAGACCCCCAAGTCCTTCTCCTCAGGGCTGCTTTCAATCCATTCTCAACCCAGCTTGTATTTGTGCTTGGGATTGCCCTGACCCATGTGCAAGACCTTGCACTTGGTCTTGTTGAACTTCATGAGGTTTGCACAGGCCCATCTCTCAAGCCTGTCAAGGTCCCTCTGGATGGCATCCCTTCCCTCCAGCGTGTCAGTCACACCACACAGCTTGGTGTCATCTGCAAACTTGCTGAGTGTGCACTCAGTCCCACTGTCCATGTCTCCAACAAAGGTGTTATATAGCACCAACCCCCATACTGGCCCCTGAGGAATACCACTCATCACTTGTCTCCACTTGGACATCAAGCCATTGACCACAACTCTGAGTGTGACCATCCAGCCAATTCCTTATCCACAGAGTGGTTCATCTGTCAAATCCATGCCTCTCAAAATTAAAGACAAGGAAGTCATGTGGGACATTGTCAAATGCTTTGTACAAGTCCAGGTAGATGATGTCAGTTGCTCTTCCCTTATCCACCAAATCTGTAACCCCATCATAGAAAGCCACCAATTTCATCAGGCATGATTTGCCCTTAGCAGAGACATGTTGGCTGTCACCAGTTACCTCCTTGTTTTCCATGTGCCTTAGCATAGTTTCCAGGAAGATCCGCTCCATGATCTTGCTGAGCACAGAAGTGAGACTGACTGCTCTGTAGTTCCCTAGGTCTTTCTTTTTTTCCTTTTTAAAAATGGGGGTTATGTTTCCCCTTTTCCTTAAAAAAGAAAAGCAATGTCTTTCCTGAACACATTGAAGAGAGGTGGCAAAAAAATGAAAAAGTAAATGAAAGTTATTTCATTTTTAATCTTTCTAAATGCAATTTAAGTATGACATGAATGATAACACCATGAGCAGAGATTGTTACTTTAATAGGATTATTGTCAGACACTGGCTGTGTTTATACTACAGCAAGGAATTTCCTGCAGGTGGATACATTTCCATGTTTGATAAGTTAAAAAGGCTGCTAAATGTATTTCATTTTAGATACCAGGTTAGCAGTAGTCTCTTTTTCTACTATTTGAAAGATTATATCTGTGGACATCTCACCCCCAAGAGTGCGATCCTGATTGTAAATTCCAAAGGCAATTTTAAAAAGTTTGTCACATGGTGTTGGTTTACTAGTATCAATCCTGTGTGCATGTAAGCATCTGTCTTGAGGAACCTTTCTTACTCCTCTGGTTGGAACCAGAGACTGTGGCCATATCTCTACTGAACTCACTCAAATCCAGTGTTTGGATGCAAACACAGGCTTTGAGCTAGGCTAGAGAAAAGCTGCAGCAAGACCCTGAGCCTTCCTTACACTTCAGTATAGTATCCTTTCATATAGGACAGGGAGCCTGCTTGGTGGTTGTGACTATCTTCTGACATGAAGTCCACAATGCTTTGCAATGATGTTACAGGGGCAAGCACCAGGAAGAAAAGTCAGACAAACTTTTTCCTCAATGCCATTTGGCACAAGGGACTGTATGAGTTGTCAGGTATTGAGCCTATAGGTATCTAATATAAATACACAGTGCATACCTCTAGACTGCTCTCAGTCTCTTTCACAGGTGCCTTAGCTTTGATATTATTTCTAGTGCTAGATTTCATTTCCCTGAGCTGGCAGGCAGCCAATTAATTCTTTGTAGTCTGTATTTAAGCAACAATGATTTACAGTTAAGATGTCTCAGCTAATCATAATGTAATTAATAGTCTGTAATGATTTTATGTCTTGGAGAAGGAAGCATTTCATATCTAGGAGTTTTGGCTGCACTGCAATGATGGACTGTAGGACATCACTTTTTTTTTTTAAGCTATTCCCTTATTGTTTTGGAAACTGAGAATTTCAAAGAGCTTAAATGTAAGTTTGACATTTTGATACACTTCTCATTACTGCAGCATATTCAGCTCTTAGATAGAATGAGTAAACATAAGCCAGTGGAATTTCCTTTGCCGGTACACTGTAAGGTTTCCCCACTAAGAATGCAGCAGACAATACCAAAGATATTAATTCAACATTTTTGTATGTATACCAGAACATGGGATAAAAAGAAACTCACTGTGCTGGTAATCAAGACAGCTATCTATTCCTATCTATTTAATGGACTGTCCTTGTAACATGGAGGAGCCCAGTAACCCACAGTGCCAGGAGTTCTTCTTGAGAGCAAGAGCAGAGGTGGTTTGGAAAAGCAAGGAAAGGTGACTTCAGACAGCCACAAAACCCCTATGAGACACAAATCTGAACTTCAGGTGGTCTGTGCAAGTAGGATGGGCTTCAGTGAGCTTTCTCTGGTAGGGCCCAGTGTAGGCAAAACTTTCTCAGGAGCTGCACATCTGCAAGACCATCCTTTGGTGGATCAGTCATGCCTCCACTGAAATCTTCAGAAGCTTTATGCTACAAGCAATGCTGATTGTGTCTCTTCTAATCATTCACAATCCTGATGTCAAAACCACCTATGTCCAGTAAGACCACCTGCAACACCACTGTTATGTCTTCTAGACAGAGGGGTTTGGAGAGGCTGTAGTGGAAAGCTCTCTAGGGTCTTGCTAGTGCAGCAGATCTGATCCTGCTAAGAAGGGGACAGAGATTAGAAACATGTCCTGGGGAACTTCATAATGTTCTTTACATCACATGGCATCCTAAGATGCCTGGCCAGGCTCAGGGCTGGATGTGTCAACAGAAGACAATTCTAGCTAGTGCTGTAGGCTCAGGCCAGGAAAGTGATTCCTGGCAGGCACTGCTTGAAAACTAAGCTCTGGGCCTTTTTTAGCAAGCTTTGTTTGGAGAGGCAAGCTTAATTGTCAGGAGTACTTTTCCTGCTGTTCCATGTTGCTGCCTCCCTGCTGGTTATATTAGAAAGCTATCAGACGACATCTTGCTGCCTCATTAAGAAAAAAAAAAAAATAGTAAAGTGATTTAGGACTGAACTCCCTAGAAAAATTTCAATTTTTGAGAGAGACAATTAACTGAAAATGTGTAAATAGTTTTTACACTTGTGTCTGCTAAGAGGAAAAGTAACTACCTGGATACTTTGTATTTCAAATAAAGTATTCTGTTATGAGTTACAACTATTAAGAGATGGGGGGGTGTACATGTATTTTAAAAACACAGAATAAAAATGTATCAAAGCAGAAGAGAAATTCACTATTGTGTATAAATTCTGTGATGTTGTCATACCAAGGCAGCTGAAGAAATTCAAGAACTTTTTCCATCACAAGTCTCTCAATTAATACTGATAACTGAAGGCCTGTGGGGAATCCTACAAATAACTTTCACATTGAAGCTTTCTAAGTGCATAAGTAATGTAAAAGAGTCATCTACACTTGCAGTCTTCTGTCTTTGCATAAAAGTAGTGATTCCTTCTTTCAAGTTTCAGAGTGAATGACCACTTTTTCATGACACATCTGGAGAGTATCCAATACAGCAGCACTCTGAAAAACCATTCAATATTATTAAAAAACCCCAAAACATTAGGGATAAGTGAACTTCTGTCTGTGGATCTCTTGGAAGCTGGATTTGCCATATGGACTGTGGATGATTTCATTAAGAGGTAAACTGGCTCAGATGAGTCACACACAGCCATGGAGGTTTATTCGGACAAATTTAGTCATTACAACAGAGAGACATCATATCCCCAAGTCTTTGATTCTCTCTGGCCTGATATGGGCAGGAAAAATATAATTTGTGCTGTTCAAAGAAATCAGCAAGAAAGGATTTTCTCTCTAAGACTTTGAAGATCTTTTCTTTCTATTTAAGTCAGGTCTGATCTTGCTGGAGGCCTCACTACTACTTACAAAAAAACCCCCACCAAATCCAAACCTGTTCTATTCACTGCAAAGGACGACATTTCAATTAACCTGCCTTTACCTCATGCAACTGAGTCATTGGGCAAGGACGTATTCTCTGCACAGTGGTAGATGTTACTCTTCAGCTAGCCAGGAAGAGGACAAACAGCCATGGCATGGAGTGACAGTTTGGGTCACTATCAGTCAAAAATCGTTTCTTGTTCACTCTGAACTGACCACACAGGCCTGGGACTCTGATTCTCAGTTCACAGCCCTGACTTCGGATTAAATGCTTATCTGAACATTTGGTCAGTGGAGAGGTGATGGTGATGAAGAAAGGCTCACAGGTGGCACAGTTAGTCACATTATCATCTTGCCTGCAAGTAACCTCTGAAATTTGTGTGGTTTAGCCACACCAGACCTATAGAACAATTAAGCTCAGGTGGAACTTTGATTAAAAATAAGTTAGGAATATTTACAAATGAAAAGGAAATACTTCATAGGTGGCAGAATTACAGACTATTTCATGATTCTGGCATGAAAAAATTTAATAAAGATCAATTTAATCAGTTGTTACACACCCTAATTAGTAGTCTGTTAGTGCCTTTCTCATTTTTTCCTAAGCTGTGAATTTCTCTCAAATGCTCAATCTATTCCTGGGCAATACTGTTAAATTTACACACTAAAAAAAAGTAATAACTGCCAAGGAAAATCAACCTTTTTCTTTTCTCATTTACTGTGTGTCATTTTCTTCTCCCCTCTCTTTCATTCCAGCATTTCCCTCGCGCACCATTCATCATGGTTCTTGGGCTCCAAACTCTGACAACACCAGGTGGGATACAACCCTCATTTCTTTAGAGCATCAACTGCAAGTAGGCATTCAGCCCACCCTCTGAACCTGGCAGACTTGTGTCTTCCGAGAACCATTTCCTGACAAAGCAGCTTATCTGCTCAAACAAAGCATCTTTTATAACTGGAATAAAAGTGAATTATGCCAACCCTCTCCCACTTTCTCTGGAGGATCATGAACAGAGCTCTGCTCTCCCAGGTCACAGTGCTTATCTCTTTAGGGCTGGAGCATAAGAGAAGACCTTAAATTTTGTGGTAGGTCTCACAACCTAGGTTAAGGAAGACAAAGGTCTTGAGCTTGTTGCCAAAGAAGCCAATGAATATAAAAGACTAAGAAAAAAATTTCTCTATGTCAATAGCCTTCAGCTACTATCCTTACACCTCTGCCAGGAGTGGACAATTGTCTATCACTATAGTTCAGAATCCCATGTGGCACATAAAATGTTCTTTGCCTGCTGTTCAAGCCAACACAGGAGAGAGAACTGGGATGGTGAAAAGGAGCAGGGAAATATGTGCCATTCTCTTATTCCTGTGTCATGACAGGAAACTGAGGACAGATATGTAAGTAAGCATGACAGCATCCTAAATATCCTGTGTACCTCCTCTGGAAGTCAGAAACCCCCTTGTCCCTGATTTCAGATCTGAGGAAGTATGGCAGAGGTCTGATGTGAATTTATGCAACTCTGCTACCCACAACAGGATACTACTGCTTAATCAAGAGTGACAGCTCAAAGTCCCCAGCTGGGAGATACCTAGTTTTTCATCAGTAAATGTTGGAGACCACTGGAATGCAACACATCTTCCTCGTAGAGGTACCATGTTGCTTCACTCAGCACCTCTCGCTGACTGGCCCTCAGTATACGGCTGAGCTCCTCTGCCTCCGGTCTCTGCGGCTCCCTTTCCCCAGAGTCTCTGCGTCTTCACCGCTTCTGAGGAGGATCACAAGCCTCTCCGCTTAGTGTCCCTGTTCGGGCGCCACTTGTCACGGGGTGCGGCCTGGAGAAATCGGCGCAGACTCAATATGAGTGAATAATTGAAATCCGTTTATTGCTTCTACTGTACAGTTTATATAGAGCTGTAAGCATACATGGCAATTATTCATTGGTTATAGGGTATTGTTCACGCGTTTAGCTTTCGCTGTGATAGGTGCAGAGTTCTTGTTCATGTGCTGCTGGCATGCAGTTTTTGTTTTAGTTTTTCTTAACTATTGGTTCTGCATTGGCAACCACAAGTATTCTGTTTTTCTTATTCAAGGTTGTCTCTTTGTTCAAAGACAAGAGCAAGTCTGTACTTTTATTTAAGGTTGTCCAGAAAGTTAAGATTGTCCAGCAGATTGTGGCCTTTTTCTGCTAGATAACTCTCCACAAGTAAGTCCTTGCCTTTGCCACTTTGCTCACTGATATTATCTGCCTGTAACCTTGGCTACATCTCACATGTAAGGTCTAAACCTAGCAGTCACTTGAAGCAGTGCATATAATAGCAGAAGTAGTCAGAGGGTCTCATGGGTGCTTGTCTTATTGTAGCCTAGCTCAGCAGGGGCACCCATGTTAGAAATAGAAGACTTTGGTTCAGTTCAAGAAAGCAACTTCTCCCAAAAGTCTATGTTTGTCTACACTTTCCAATTCAGTTTTGTTAAGGAAAAAGCTTGGGGAGGAAAAAAGGCAACAGTTTCTAATGATTCACCAAAAAGAAAGAACTAGAATCACTAGATCCCATCATTTAAAGCAGTAGTGGCAGAAAGAGCAGCTGCAGTCAGTCCAACCTCTCAGTGTTTTCAGTACAAGTGCTAGCTGCTTGCTTCAAAAATAAATTAATCTCAGTTTCTAGCTTAAAACATAGAGGGAGTTTTTCTGCCCTACAGGAGAAAAGTAGGAAGAGTGTTAGGATGTGCTCTTGAAGCTCACATGCCAACAGCAAAGAACTGATGTTTATTACTTTCAAAGTTGTCTTTATTTATGGAAAACAGCAATGAAGCAAGCTTAATTCAATGGGAAGAAACTAGTGAGGGAGCTGCCCCCAGGCTTCAGCTTTAGAGGTTGGCACAACTAAAAGACTCCTGTTTTGAGAGTGTGGGAAAACAAAACAGAGGATCTGGCTGGGAAACAAAGCAGTGAACACAAAGTATTGTTCATTTGCTTTTAAGACATAACTACAAGATTGGGTAGTGCTTCTGTCTCATCATGCCTCTTAGCTCTAAGTCATTTCCCAACTACTGGATTGGAGGAAGCCATCAATAAGGTAACTGCTAAAAGGGACAGTGGTCCTATTTCATGACCCTTCTTGATGGTTGAACCCCACAGGTCTCTTGGGCCAGTCATCACTGGTCCAGGATGACACACAGCAGACATACTAGTGACTTCACTTCATCTAAGCTCTGTCATTAAAGTCAGTGTAACTGTCTGGGGAAATGTCCATCCACCAATTAAGTTCTTCCCATTTCAGATGTCATGCAGGCAACTGTACCAGCCTTCCTAATATTTAAGTAGTACAAAATAATGGCAAAGATCATCTTTTCAAGTGTGATAAGGATGGAAGTACTTGAATTCTTCAATTGGCCTATGAAGCTACAAAAGAAATTTCTTTTGTATCAAGAAGCATGGTTATGAAAACACATTGTTAATAAGTTTACTGCAGTGAGTAATCCTTATGAAAGCAGCAGCAAAATTTTCCACACAAATGGAGCTACACAAACATGTAGATTGCTGTCTGGTTAGACATTTTAGAAGTATCATCCACCATGGCCTAAGGTTTCATGGATGACTTTTCTCCAGTACTGGGTGCCCAGCTTGAAAAACCACAAAGCAATAAAGTCAGTGATCTAAAATTCCTGATGACCAGGACCCATAATGAAATCTCGGATTTGATGCCAAAATCATGCAAAATATGGCATTTTATACATCTGCATAACTTATTAATTTCATAGTTAGTTACCAATATACCTGTCCTGTAATTCTTGAAAACAACCTTAGATAATCATGTCATTCACTCAAAAAGGGCATCACATAATCGTACATAAAAATTATTGCTCTAAAAGTTAAATCTGTTAATAAAGTATGTCAAATACACCTTCTCCCCCACCCAGTAAAGCCACTGGTTTCCCTCCTTCCTAATATTTTAAAATACTAATTTCTCCAAAACTTTAATACATAAACTTACAGTGATTAGTTTTTGAGATAATCCCAGAGTAAAAATGTCACTATTAAGAGGATGAAATAGCTTCCCACCTGAAGAAAAATATAATTGATTCTTCCAGCTACTGCCTCAATATTACAGGACCCACAAGAAAGGGGGCATCATGAACTGCTTGAGACAAGAGGAGTCAACAGTCAGCTCTACACGCCAAGAATTCAGCCCTTTTTGGGGTGAACTTAGCACATGGCAGTGAAATTACTCAGCTTGGACCATGCTGTAGGGTTTAGACAGAAGGTTATTCTCAGTTGCCTGAGCTTTAGAGTTTTGGAGTCAGGTCAGTAGCACTTGGGTATTCCCTCCACTGAGTTTTCCCATCTGGTAGTGGTAGTGACTTGTGCAGAGATGTATGTCCAAGTCTGTTGAAAAGAATAGGCTTTCCAGCGTGAAAAGGGAATTTCTCACCCAGGCTCAGAAAGAGCATCACAGAGCAGAAACAGATGTAGAAACTCTCCCTGCTCTCTTCTCCTCCATCTTCTAGAACTGACTCTTAAATCACTCTCTCTGAACACCCAGGGAGCCCCCCCTCAACTTTCTGCCTCCACAACCTAGGGCAAGGAGTGGCAGCCCCTTTCCACACCACTGTCGTATCTCTGCCCTGTATTTAATGTCATTGTTTCAAGGCAAAGCAGGCAAACCAAAAGGAACTTTTGTGCAAGAGACAAATCTCTTAAAGGGAGACACAGACATGGTTGTCTCCTTTTCACACCTACAAGCAAAAGGGTATAGCTAGTCTGTGTTTGGGGGAGCACATCTGGCACATAGACATAGTAGCATCACAAGACAGAAAGAAAAGATACAGCACATGGCACTAGCCATTATCAAATATCCTCTAGATACCTATAAGGAAAGGCTTCCTTTCTTCACCCTAGGATATTACTCACCTCTCTTGCTGATCTGTCATGTCTTGCTCTGATCTGTGATGTCTTCTCTGAAAGAGAGAAGTTGGGCAGAGCAGCTCTGTTACCTCCCTACACGCACTGCTGCCCACCCCTCTGCTAGGAGGCAGGAGGGACATGGTGCTGTTAGGGAGCATGGGGCCTGGAGGCACTATCAATTTATAAGCCATCTTTACAGGATATTAGCTCAGAGTCCACACCAAGTTTAGCAACATCATTGCAGGTTCCCAGCACATTTGTTTGCACAGCAGTTGCTAGAAATACCTTTTTTTTTTTTTAAAGGAGATTTCTTTTCCTAGGGTTAAGAGAAAGAATCTGTTGCAGACTGGAAAAAGAGGAAAGAAACACCAAGAGATTGGTATAAAGAAAGCATTAGAAGAAAGCACAGGAAAAATCAAACTTACCCAATCCATAATAAATACCATGCTTGTGTTTCTCAGCCTCACAGTACCTCAGGTTAAATGCTTTCCACATAAAACAGCAAAGCAACAGAATGCAAAATATTTATAGTGCAGGCACTCACTTCAATTAACATTGCAGGCAGCCAAGTCAGCCACCTCTAAAGACAAAGCTCTGCACTGCACCTGCTTGGCCACAGGTGCTGCTGCAAAACTGTCACACCTGCCCTCAGACAGCAGATTTGTCAGGTTTCTGAACTCCATAAAGGGATCCAGAGCAATTCCTCATCATCTCCAAATTATTTAAAGGGATAATATGCTCTTCATATATAAATATATATGCACACTCTTATAATATTTATATTTAATATATACTCTTATATGTATATAATATCAGCTTTTATATATGTTTTTCAAGCTTTTCAGTGAGGAAGGCCTCCACATGGGGAAAGCAAGATATTAGAAGCAATTATATTTGCTTTATTCCACACAGGATGACTAGGACATCAGTGCCCTGATTTCCAGCTAGGATTTCCTAGAGGATGCCCTGTCCTGCTGTAAATCTGACATCCTCCTCAGAGGGCAAATGGACTTGCTCATCTCAGAGATGGGTCTTCTGCATCACAGGCTATCAGCAAAGCTATTTGGAAGGAAACAGCTCTTTTCAGCACTTGTGCTCAGGATATAAAGGACTGTAATCTGGAACATTAGACAAGGACTTAAATCTCTTGAAAGAAATTAATTTAAGAAATGTGTTTAAGGGATTCAGTTGAACTGCACCTTGGAAAGACATTTCCTAGAACTTGAAGAGTTTAGACCTGGTTCAGGCTCAGGATTCCTTCATGTTTGAAAGTATGAGAGTCACTTCAGTCATTCAAAAAATGACTGTCTATCAAATAACCATATCGCAAAACCTCCTGACAGGGTACCACACTTGCCACATGACAATGATGCAGATTGCTAAAAAATGTTTTTGCCAGAGGACTTTTTTCCCCCCACATTGAATAGGTAAAGGCCCCTGGAACTGGAATGGGATTTTCCAACTACCAGACTATGTGGCTGAAGTCCTTGGACACCTCCTCTGCATTCCTGACATCCACAGGGGAAAGTGTTTTTCTATCAGGATGCCGGGCAGGTGAGCTGTGGTTGAAAGATGATTGCTTGCAGCCCTCCACACAAATCCACAGTATCAACAGCATTAAAATAATACAAACATCATTAGTGACAAAGACAGATTTATTGCCTCCAGCCAGACTATGCTTGTTAAGGGAGCCCTGTACAGCTCCATAACTGGATATGAATTCTAATAAAGTTTGTTTAAAAATGTGGTGGTACTCTAAAAGCAACTGTGCAAAATTGGCAATTCTGATTTTAACAAATCTACTCCTTGTAACTCCTCAGAGACGTATAGGTTTGCTGAGAAAGGCCTTTTTTTGCTTTTTAAACATGTCTTACTAAGAATGCAGCAAGTTGGATACTTTCCTCACTCCCACTCCCCAACATTCTGGTTCTACTTAAAGGAAGAAATTGTTTATTTATATCTGCATGTATTGTGAAGTTGCCCAAATATGCATGCATGAAGAAACCCATGTAGAAAATTTATTCACAGTAATGAGGCTTAAACCATGCTCTAATCCCAGAGGAAGAAGGTTGCTCAAGTTCCTTTACCAGGTCATGTTCACTTTGAGATGATGCTGTTGGAGCTTCCACCAGTGCTAGATTTTACTGGAAAGAAATAGAGTGAATCTGTACTGATGGATATCCTGGGGAACTCTTCCTGGATATATTGTACTTCTGGAAAAGTATGGCCATTCTGTTACTGAACAATTTAGTATGGATTAGCCCTCAGATGTACAAGGATTCAGCATAAATGGCAATTATGAGAGAAAAATAAAAAAGACAAGGGTAGAACAATACCAAGTGCAAAGAATGTGCTCTAAGGACAGATGCTCCATCACCACTTTTGAAACAGACTCTCAGTCTTCGTCCCAGCCATGAATTTTATAGGACAGAAACTACCACCTGAAGCTGAAAGTAAAAGTCTGTGGGTTTTGGTGTAGGATTTATCAGTAATATTCACATTAGAGGTGAAGGGGAAAAAAAAGTTGTTCACAGATCATTTAGCAATGAACCGCCAAGTATTTAACTTCAGCATGCTACTTATGGTGTTGCTTCATGGGAGCTGTAGTACTGGAGGCTAAAGCCATGGTTGAGTGACAGCTCCTACACTTCAATGCCATCCCCACTCTACCCGAATCACAGGACAGTCTTACCAGTCAGAACTTCTGGACTTCAAGTGTGATTGTGGGGAACAAAGTACAGGGGGTAGTGGATCGACAGCTTGGCTAAGTAAACTGGTTTGCTTGAGAAGCTTCTGAGGGAACAGGTGTCCTGGTTTCAGCAGGGATAGAGTTAATTTTCTTCCTAGTAGCTGGCACAGTGCTGTGTTTTGGATTTAGTATGAGAATAATGCTGATAACACACTGATATTTTAGTTGTTGCTAGGCAGTGCTTACACTAGTGAAGGACTTCATTTTTTCTCAGCTTCCCATGCTCTGCCAGGTGCACAAGAAATTGAGAGGGGGCACAGCCAAGATAGCTGATCCAAACTGCCCAAAGGGCTATTCCGTACCATATGACATCATGTTCAGTATATGAACTGGGGGGACTTGGCCAGGGGACAGCAATCGCTGCTCGGGGACTGGCTGGGTGTCGGTCAGCAGGTGGTGAGTGGTTGCATCTCTTGTTTTTTTCCTCCCTGGGTTTCGTTTCTCTCTCTCTCATTGTTCTCTTTTTCATTACAATTTTTATTACTGTTATTATTGTTATTATTTAATTTCAATTATTAAACTGTTCTTATCTCAACCCTTGAGTTTTCTTACCCTTCTGATTCTCTCCCCAATCCCATCGGGGTGGGGGAGAGTGAGCAAGCGGCTGTGTGGTGCTTGGTTGCCAACAGGGGCTAAACCACAACAACAGGAAATTAAAATGGTCTTTAAGCTTCTCCATATGGGAATATGGGTACAGCTTTTTTGCTTGGACTACACCAACACAGTAAATAAGAAACTTCTACATCTTTCTTTATACTGTTTCGGAGAGTGTATTTGGAAGAAAGATGCAAGGCTGCTCGTTTGATTCTGTGTCAGGAGGGGTGTGTTTCAGACTTCAGAGATGCTACAGAAGCAATTACAATGGTAAATAAAACTATTATTAAAAACCTGATGTTTTTAATTGCTATTTGCTTGTAATCACTCTTAAATAAATGAAGAGAAAATAAATGTTAGGAGAATAATTTGCTGCTAATCAAGAGTAATAAAGTGAGCAGCCTTATTTCCTGCCCAGACTTCTCTGACTTTAAATCTTTTTTACCTCTTAGAAGTTTGACAGCAGGAGGAAGCAAAAGGTGAAGTAATGCTACGGTGGTGTGGGTGTGTGTGGGAAGAAATTCTGGGATCTCAGGACTATAGGTCTTGTTCTTTTTCTCTCCCTTCCTTTTTCCAGCTCTGATACAGATCATCTGTTTAGCTGGGTGTTTTGACAGACTGGGATGGGAAGTAACACAATGCTGAAGACACTGCAGTCCTGGACATGTTGCCCTGACTCTGAGAAACACCCTTCCTTTCAGGAAACTGGACCCTTCTCCAAGAAAAAGTCCAAAAATATTTTGAAGGCAGATGCAAAGAGTCTCACTGAGTTTGACGAGGTTCAGGTCACCCCTGTTCCGTACCTCTAACCACCTAACTTGCAGACTTTCACTTAACAGTGGGACCATAATCCATTTATAGAACTGTGGAATCAACCTCATTTTCATAACCTAATTTTCATTGATTTTGGTAACTGGAAGAGTGAGATTTTTCTCCTTAGGAGCCCATATTTGGGATCTGAGTAGGAATTCTATTCCAAGGTTATAATGTTAGTATAGTATCTGACATAACTAAGCAGAAGTGACCATTTGACTCAACCCTATTGTGTCCCTGTAATGATATCTTCTGTGTACAGCAGTGATGAAGGCACATGATGCTGTATAACCGTAGGCAAAACATTTATGGATGGGTGTTTATTATTCAGTTCTACATTGCGCATCTAATCATTTTTGAATGGAAAAGAAAATTCAATTCATTCCAATCACAATACATTGTTGCTGGTAAAATTGAATATAGCTTCCACAATGAAAAGAGAAATGCCAATAAATCTATGCTGGATGTAAACAAGGGTGGGGGAAACTTTCACAGTTGTTACACAGTATTTTAAACAAGCACAGTCTGATTTTGATAATGACTCTACTCTCAAAGCACCTCATTCTTTTTAATTTGTCCTGTCATTAGCCCATTCAGGAGGAATAATACTGATAATGAAAGAGAAAACACAGAGATTAGATGTTTCATGAGAGTCCTACAACACCACTTCTGAAATTCCTCCTCCCTGTTTTTGTGTACCATCCCTATACTTCTGCATTTATGCTGTTTCCAGCCAGGGCTGCTCTCACTCCAACACCACTCGCATAACACTAAGTGGGGGTCTGCAAAGCAGCATTAGTGTCTAATTTGGGTGAGGTAATCCCAATCAGCCCTGTGTAGATTAGCTGATATATCTGACAACTCCAGCTCCATCTAACTATGTGGCACACCAAAGGCCACAGAGAGAGCAAGGTCTGGGTTTCAATTCCCTGCCTTCCAGCTCCATCTGCTCTTTTTGTCACTTGTTCCAGCCTATCCTAAGTATTTTTCCACATAGTCCTGTTCCTGAGCTTTCCCATGGCTCTATAGTTCACCTATTCCTCCTCCCTTCCTCCTTTGTCTTTCATCTACGTTTTTGCTGCCTTTGGTGTGTCCCAGGAGCTTCCAAAAAACCTGTCATATATGTCAGGACTTGGTCCAGGGCCAGACGCAATAGTGTTGCTGACAGGTTAAAGAAGGGGAAGGAGGAGCTGTGCTGCAACGCGACAGCTCCATCCTTACTCCATCCCACAGCCCAGAGTAAGGACAGTGAACAGAATGAATGGTGAGGTGATTTTTCTCTTAGATTCCTGTGCAAATCCATTTTATCTCACCTCTTCATTCAGAATTCAGTATGGGCAGAAAATGAAGCAGAGGGTGGTAGACCTAGTATATTTGCTGGGGAAATGTATCACTGAAGAAATCAAACATTTTTCTGACACTTTATAATGGATCAAAAAAACATGTAGAAGTGAGATCCCAATGCCCTGATTTTACAGCTGAGACATGACCCTTGCAGGCTGTTTTACCTTAGTGCAAAGTGTTGGGAGGGCAAGCAGGGCTAAGACACTACAACCCAATCAGTAATAGGTTTTAAGGGAAGGGGATGTGAGGGGGCCAGACCAGGGGCTAGACTGTGATTAGGCAATGCCTTTTTGCGCTTTCAGCTATGCCTTCAGTATTGGCTAATCAATCAGGTGATTAGCGCTGCAATGACATTTTACTTATTCTGTAAGTGAATGTCCATAAGTCCTGAGTAGAATCCAGTTTAAAAAGAAAGCCGTTACAATTATTTCACTCTGGCATGGAATAAAGACAGTGAAATAAATATGCCACCTTCATGTGTCATATGTCATATGTCCTCTTGACCACAGGACCTTCCTGTTTCATTCTTAGCCTTCCAGAGTCCTTCTCTTGGGAGGATGAGAAGTAGATCTAGAACTAGTAGAACTAGAACAGCAAAACTGGGTTATGGGAAGGACTGTGATGGGGAGAGGTGGATTTAGTAAATCAGGAAACATTTCCAGCCTGGTGGCTCCACTGGATGTGGGACCTTCCAGGAACCAGAGGCTTCCACACATTTTGACTGTTAAGCTACCAAGGTTATGAGAGATGAAGAAGATTCCATCATTCTTCCGAAAGTGGACACAGAGACTTGAACTGTCTCTAATATAACATTTTAGGCCAAATGTTTCACAGCTCTAAGGAATTCTGCAGTTCCTGGAATACTTCTCCTTCTTGGTATACTTTCAAGTGAACATTAACTTTTTGAAACATACCACAATTTCATTCTGACTTTTTCTTACAAAACGATGTTTCAAAGTTCTACCATGAGAGAAGTATCAGCATGTTTTATTTGTTTTTTTTCCTTTAAATTTAAAGTTTTCTCATTGAGAGTTCATACTGATGGAAACTTCCTCACCTGGCTGAATTTACTTACAGAAACAACAAGAAAGTGTTCATCCCAACATCTTTTCTTTATTATGCCTTCCCATTAGAAGTGGGAGCTGAGGCACAAAATAGTTTAGCTGGTTTGCCTAATGTGACACAGTAAGTTTGAGGGGACTGTATCTAAATCCATGGCACCCAGAGGCTTAAGC
Source organism: Scopus umbretta (assembly GCA_013400535.1). Classification (NCBI taxonomy): domain Eukaryota; kingdom Metazoa; phylum Chordata; class Aves; order Pelecaniformes; family Scopidae; genus Scopus; species Scopus umbretta. The sequence continues at coordinate 591 of VZTL01066141.1, read as the reverse complement.
ACAAGGTTCTTCATCCGCTTCTCCGTTTTCTCTCCAGCTTTCCATGAATACACTCATCAAATAGTTATATGAGAGGAAAGAATAAATTTGAAATCCCTGTTATGGGATATTTCCAAGCAAAGATTTCATATTCATCTTATTCTAACCAGTCATTTGATGCCTCTCCAATTGGAGCATACAGTCTTGTAACTGCTGGACCAGTTGTCTGGCTTTCAATAGCTTGATATTTGTGATGGATGGCTTGGACTCCATCTGCAGATGATGAATAATTCATGGAAATCAAATGGGAAATATTGTAAATAACAGATAAATACAAGAAAGAGAGCTCCTTTTTTGAAATGGACAGATTTACAGGAATAGAAGGACCAAATTTTAGAGTAATAAGGAACCCAGTGTCCATGTCTGGTTTAGTCCTCATTTTTCGCTAGTAAGTATCTCTCCCTAAACTGGTGACAGTAACCTGCGAAGAATAGGACAAAAAGTTGAAGACATACACTGTGCTGTGATAGGCTTTCACAGCACTGTCCTTTACTAAATCTTCAGCATTTCTGTGTATACCTCAGGAGGGAATTTAATCTGTACAATAACTGA
>VZTL01066139.1:2468-29086 GCA_013400535.1 Scopus umbretta | reverse complement strand
CTGGTACAGAGCAGCCAATTCAGTTTGTAATTAGATACTTATTCCAATCAGCCACCACATTTCCTAAGACTGAACTTGAAGAAGAGTTCCCAACAAAACTAAAACATGAATGATACTATGCAAAAATAAGGGAGAAGAGCATACTAAGTAGATCAGGACACAGATACAGCAAATGGACCACAACTACAGAGCTGAAAATGTGCTTTTGTCTCAAAATATGCTTTTTTTTCCCCCAGCAATACCAGTTGATCTAATGAAAGGCCTTACTCCTCACAACCATTATACAGCTTATGATTATTCTAGCATTTCTTTAGTATCCTAAATGTCATATCCAATAACTTTTATCTCTTCTTACTCCTTTTATGTATTCCACCCCCTTGATACTATTGGAATCAACCCAGCTTCAATCAGGACTCTTCTGTTCTTCCTTTCTTTGTGCCTTGTGCATTTTTTAGGGCATGAAATAACTGGTTAAAATGGGCTCTAAGGAAGGGCAAAAAAATAAAGTAGCTATATCCATAGGTTTTTTTTGCTTGTATTAAAGGAAACAAATTACTACATTTCTGAAATTATATAGTTCTTATATAGGCTATACAGAGAGAGAACAGTATATAACTGTATAGAGAGAGAACAGTTGAAGAATCTGCATTTCTTCCATAAATTCAAAACCATTGCTTCTTTGGCATTAGATTATTTTTTTTTTTTTTCTGAAAAAAATGCATATGAAAGAATATAACACAGGAAGCAAAATAAATTGCACTCCTGTCAGAAAACCATATGTTTTTGTATTTCTTCTAGATTTCCTAACAGCAGCCAGTATTAAAGTCATTAAAATATTTTTCTCTTTTCAGACTATCATTTTTAGCTTAACATTTCTATTTTTTTCTCTTTCATAGTACCTTATACATAAATATATTTACTAATAAACTCTTAAAACAATTCCGTCCCTCAGCTAGATCAGTACTCTACTTGTTATTATTCTCTTCCTTTATAAGCAACATCTTTACTCCAGCACATTCCTAATTTTCCCCTTTCTTGTACCAAATCAAGATGTAGAATTGTGATTTAACATTTCAGATCCCGATATTATCAAATGTTCCATAATTGAGATAGCTAATATTTGCTGTCCCTTCAAAAACTAAGCACTTTTTCACGTTTCTAGCTTGTAGTTAGAAAAGTGGAGAATTATTTTATAGATTGTCTGTAAATACAGACATTACACACATTCATTTCACACCCACAGCAAGATTTTCGTGACAGTGCATGATACTCCAAGACACGTGTTTCTTTCAGAACTAATAGATCACAGATACATAAAAAGATGCAATTTCAGGCTCTAGGGGCAGGAGTGAAATTATCATGTCACCAGTCTAAATGTCACCTTTTATTCTACCTCCTACCACCAGGTTCACATTCAAAATGCATGCATTAGCTAGCCTGACAAAGACATCATCACACTCGTCGTCTTCTTTTCTTCATTTGTTTCTTTAAAAAAAAGTTGCCAAGTATTCAGTCATTATCCTTGATTCAAAATCATGATAAACTCTTCTTTTTATCCTCATGTTTCTTAAAGTATTAATTGTTGCACAGCTTATACAGCTCTCTGTAAATACACAGAGGTGTGAAATAGTCTGTAGTGGTAATAGTGAAATAGAGAAAGCTCCTTCATCATTATTATGCCTCCTTGAAAGAAACAGAAGGCAGAAATTTTATGGGCAATATTCAATTTGAATCCATAGCAGAAACAAGCAAGAACTGGTCATGCCAGAAAAGTTGTTTTGTAATCCCCCAGTTTACCTTTCTGCATTACATGAGATGGATATATTTTGAGTTTTTAAAAAAGGGAGAAAAAGAAATTTATCTTTTCCACTGAATGAAAAGGGTTTAAAACTTGCTTTTGATTAGGGAGTACGACAACTTTCTGCACTTGTAGATATGACACAACAAAGGGAAAATGGCAAACAGTAGAATAAAGATGTTGCTTTCAAAGAAAGTAAAGACTAATGAGGACCATGTTGATTTAGTTGGAGGACAGACTGGTAGAAAGAAAAAAAACAGTTCATTATTAAATACATATATTCATAAAGCAGGAAAAACTGACAAGAATGGTCTGAAAAATAGATTAATGCTGCCAGTGTTTTTAATTTTCAGAAGAAGAGCCCTCATTTCCTTTTATAATTTTGAAAGTCATCATTTATGGAGTATCAGGTCTACCTAACTAGTTTTGGCAGCAAAATGAATGCTGATAGCCATTCAGAGTACGGTTCATCTAACGCCTCAGTTCTGCAATGTGATGGGAACCCTCAAGTCCTGCTATAACCTGTTTGAAAGGCTGATTTAGCCTTACAAGAAACAGAATGATAAAAAAGTGGTAGAAAAATAAGAATGAAATGGGCTGCAAACAGCGCTGAGAGAGAAAAAAAATAATGGAAGTTTCTTTAACAAAAATGAACAGTGGGGAAGATGACCTACTGCTCCCTAGCATCAGTCCCAATCTTTGAAAAGACTCACACTCCACTAAAACTACACATCCTTCACGTCATTCTTTCAAAGCATGGATTTCAGAGGGTCCAGCAGAAAAGGCATTGCAAGCTAAGGAAAATCAAGTATGTTTATATTACCTGAGTGAAAATCATGTAAATTCCATGCATAGAAATTACACTTTTTCAATATGCAAGGTGTAAGCCTGGTTATGAATAGGAAGTAGCAAACAAAGGAGTTATTAAAAAAAAAAAAAAAGTGTCTCAGTACTGAAAACAGCTAATGAAATAAAACTGTTCCATGAGGCAGAAGCAGCAGTTAGAACTAATCTACTGCAGAGGAGGCACAGCATGCCTCTAACATTACAAGAACACCTAAATACTACAGGACAAAATAAAATAAACATGTAATTTAATATGTTATATGCACATGTGTTACAGAAAACAAAGGGTATTTTTGCTTTCTGGAGAAGCTAGATAAACTCTGAATGCCATTAAAATCTGTTGGGAAAACAGAAACTTCATTGCATGGACCATGAAGTTAGAAGAGTCACAGACTGAGAGCAAAGGTGACAAAGCTGTCCATGAAGATAAAAGAAAATGGAAAACTAGTTAACAAAGGCACAAAAAAACCTGACCAGAATATGGTTACCCCCTTGCAGTTATCTACAGAAGAGGACCAAAATAATCAGCTAATTCATATAACCCAGCCTGCTCACTTCAAACTTTTAGCACTTTTTTGAAGATGCACCTGCTCATCTTAACAGCATCCTCATTTTGCAGTTGCAATTTCTATTACAGAAGCAGCAAAAGAGTAATCAAGCTGAAAAATAGAAAATATTCTTTTTTTTTTGCCAACAGGCATCCACAGGACATGTAAACAAGAAATTTACTCTAGACCTATCCTAAATTCAGTGTCTAGTTTTACTCAATGGTACTTCTGCAAAAACATAATGATTAGAAATATCACCACTTATCACTTGCCTTCTGCAGGAAGAAGCTGCTTGTGCAGACAGAGGCGTTCTGGGTTTATTTTGATTATCACTTCTGTTGAAGTTCAGGATGCATCAGCTTGCATGTGGCTTCTTGCCAGGCCCACAAGAGACTGACATGCAAACCACAAACACCTTCTGCTACTTAACACCAAACATAATGTACAGAATATAAACATGTGTCCAAAAGAATCAAAACCCCTTTTCTTATATTTTCATGGATGTTAGGGTAAAACTGGTAGGTTAAACAATTCCAGCAAAACTGCAGTCATACAGAACACGCTGCATAGCTCTGGAGATTATCTCCAACACATCCAGCCTTGCTTTGAGAAACTTTCTGCTTGAGACCATCTCTTTTCTTCCATAACCAAAGTGTCAGATGACATAAATACTTCAAGGTTAGCGGAAGCACAATTACTTCTACCTGCTGGGACTCCGGATACTGATTTTACTAAAAATATCTTCTTAAACTGTACAAATTATTTTAAAGCTATATATGCATCCTTTTCTACTGCTGAACTCTAGTGCATAGAGCAAACTGTTATTCTGTATTTAATGTACCATGTTCAACATTTGATTTTTTCCCTTTGCCCTACAAAACTTTAATTTATCCTTACAGTATTTTATTTTTAGCTTAAAAAATGGCACCCACATTTTGTCACTTAAACTTTTATGAAGAATAATGCACATGTGCAACTCAAAATATCAAAGTAAACAAACATTTTAATTTACGTGGGTAGGGATGCATGAAAGCAAATGCCTTTCACAACTTGATAAAGGTAAATTCACTCTTTTGGAAACGCTTTATAACGATGATAAATGAAGACATAGAGAATATTTTTGAAGTACATTGAGTGACTGTACATCCTCATACACTGAAGTAATAATGTTTTCCTTTCTTTTTTCCTGATAGAAACAGACTTTATTAAGGTCAACATACAGTTTCAGCTTTTTTCTTTCAAAGTGTCTTTTATATTGTCTGGCATACGGTGTTGAAAAAAGTAGTTGGGCACTGCTTCTGATACCATCTTGGATTCCTGTATTGCAACTTACAGGTTTGAATAAGCATGCACAGGGTATGGTTACTACTCTGCCTGGTTGGGGTGGGGGGGAGTAAGATTCCATGTTTCCCACCACAAAGTGTACCACATCACATTAAATACAACAGCTGTGTGCAGTCTGCTTTCTCTCCCGTACTGTTACTTACGGCACAAGCAATCCACGGGAGGTTGCTGTGCAGTGTACCACCGTGAACAGATTCTTTGCAAGTAAGATGGGTCATGAATCAGTTCATGATTTGGTAAGAAGAGGAATAGTGTGAATAACTGATTTTCTGGCTGAACATTGAATCTGGGAAGGAAAAAAAAAAAACCAAAACAAAACCAAGCAAACAATACACAAAAGAACTCCAAACTGGTTTTGATTAAGCTATTCCATTATTTATCTTGTTTTTCCCCATCAGACAGCAATGAAAAAGCACAAGATTTTCTCAGTTCAGCACAAGATGGTTAATTCAACCTGACATAAAATATTTATTGTGAGTATCTATAAGAAAAGCAGAGGGAAAACAAGAGCGTACTTCAAAAAAGTTGAAGGTAGAGACAGTTCCCTTTTAATGGTACAGTTCAGAGCTTAAAATGCCCTTCCATGAGCCTACAGATCTGTGCTCATTTTTCTCCTCTTTACCTCCGTGGAGATGCATTATGGACTACTCTGCTGGTGGAGTATTCTCAGTCTCACATTTAATGCTGTTCTACTGCATTCACTGAAGGAAGTCTGGTACTCCAGGAATCCTCTGCAGAGTAAGTAGTTATTCTTTATCTCTCCTTAAATGATTACTTCACTATTTCAAGCTGAAGAAAACACCTTCAGAAGGAACCAAAGGTGCTCAGTTACGGTATTTACCAAAGCAGAATTTCAGCTTCATCATTACTGTAATCAGTCCAAGGAAGGGACTTGGATTCTTCTTGCAGAGGTCTTGTAGAACTATTCCCAGAAATGGTCTGCAGTGCTTGCAGCTACACAATGCTCCAAACTTATCCTATAGGGATTTTCAAAAAGAGTGTACACAATCTTATAAAACCAAAAGAAGAATGCAAAACATCGCTTTCTATAAAGTTATTAAATAGCAATGTTTTTTCTGCCATTATTGAAGGACTTGAGAAGCTACAGGAGATTATAAATATGCATATTCATACACAGAAAAACAAGTAATAAGAAAAACATACATACTTACATACACTGAGAAGCTCTAACTCAGCACATAGAAGGAAAAATGTTACAACATGTATCTTCTAAAGATTTTGGTATCACCTAGCGACTGTTATTTTTATGTTAAATGAAGTTCTAGAACTAGGAAACTATTTTCTGACTTGCATCTATTATTTTGCTCAAATGAAGGTAAAATTAATAACCAACCATTTTTAAAAGTAATGTTTTACATGTGTCAGTTCAGAGTTTTGGGCATTTAAAACATCAGAACTTTAAAATATTTCTGAAACTTTTTTGCAAATGCAGTTAAGACTGTTTCTTAAAATTCCTGATGACGGAGTCATTTGATTTAACTTGTCCTGTTTGAACCTCACAAAGATACATTTCTTTGTACAATACAGCTTGACAAGTAGCATTATATGTTACTGTATTTTTATAGAGAAAAAAACAAAGTTGTTTGTATGCAAAACTATAGCAGCAGATAAAATTTGTGACTAGCAATTTGTAAGAAATAAGTGCAGATGCTCTTCTCGAAGACAATCACATCTGCAGAAACAGTAAAAACAATCTTACCTCATTTAAAGATAAAAAAAGCACAGAGAATCACTTAGAACAATGGACTAGGGGACACAATATGAGCATTCAACTAATTTATCATCTCAATTTGCTCCCAAACCCTACTATTTCTTCAATGTTCCCACCATGGAGAACAGTCAATTGCAAAAAATATTTGATTAATGTTCCATTACTTGTACCAAACAAATACAACACAGAAAACAACATCCTAGTTACCATCTAACGAAATGGTCTCTAGATGAGCCCTCTGGTCAGTTGCTTTAAAAATAGGCAACACTAGAAAAAGGACAGAGGGAAACGCAGAACTTCCATTCGGACTGTGAATTACTTTCCATTGTTACCAAACCTGTAAATTTTACATCTTGTCTACGCAGTATCATCTTTTAACTTGACCAGGTGTTTTTATGACACTTGAGATCAGTGATTTTACTTTAAACTTATTTTAAAGAATGTCTTACTTCTTAAATGCCTGTTGTGGTTTAACTCAGCAGGCAGCTAAACACCACACAGCCACTTGCTCACTCATGATGCCCAGCCCGTCCCCGAGCAGCGATCACTGGCCCCCAGCCAACTCCCCCCAGCTTCTATACTGAGCATGACGCCGTATGGTATGGAATAGCCCTTGGGGCAAGTTGGGGTCAGCTGTCCTGGCTGTGCCCCCTCCCAGCTCCTGGTGCCCCTGGCAGAGCTTGAAAAGTCCTTGATGAGTGTCAGCACTGCTTAGCAACGACTAAAACATCAGTGTGTGATCAGCACTATTCTCTCGTACTAAATCCAAACCACAGCACTATACCAGCTACTAGGAAGAAAATTAACTCTGTCACAGCTGAAACCAGGACAATGCCCAATGTAATTTGTTTCCTACAGTAATTATGCAATCAGAAAAAAAAAAAACCAACCCAAAACAAAACAACAAAATTTTAGATTTTCCATATATGCAATGAGTTGAGTCACTAATATGCAAAGCAACAACAGGCTTGAACCATTATGAACATACTGAATAAACCTTACATAAGGAAAAACCACTGGTTTCTTTAAGCAAACAAATACGTGGCAAGTGTGCTGGAATTATTTCTGATTTACAATTGGAAAAAACTAAGCACCGAAAAACAAAGTGAAATAACCCAAGGTCACCACAAACACATAAGCTTGCACTGGAGCTCACAAAGGGCTACAGAGAAAGTTAGCAGAAGCCCAAACCAGGTTACTCTGCTGCCTGCTCTCCCCCACACTGGGTGCTAAATATCACAGTGACTGCAGGAAGTTACTAGGGAAAAAAACCTGAGCAGATCTTCGCTGAAGACTGATTTACTTTCCAATATGCCCAGGCAAACTAGAACATGCTTTCTGCAACAAAAAGACTGAATGCAAGTTTCACTGTTGTATATACTCTATTTTGCAGAATGGAGTATTTGTATACATTCACTAATCGAATTATTTTATTCTACTGGTAAATATGATTCACATACCAATTCTAAAGAAGCATGTACAATTACAGTATTACACCACACATTCAGCAGAACTGTGCTTACAAAAAAATCTATCATTTTATAACAAATTAATGTTTATAATACTAAGCCTACACAAAAATGCTCAAGACTCAGTCATGTTCCTTAAACTACCAATTTCTAGATTTTACACTGTAATAAAATATTTAACTTTACAGTTCTAATACCTCACTCGAAGTGCAGGCATTCTTTATACAAAAAGTCCCTGAATTAATGGATCCAGACCTTTCCAGTCTCAAACCCAAAGGAACTGGCCCTTTCCTCCAACCCCATTGTAAAAAAAAGACTTTAAAAGCTTTTGAACATTTGCTCTTCAGTGAAGAGCTGTTAGAAATGTGCTGCACTTTTGCATGCGGATCATTATCCAGCTAAAGTCTCGTTTAATGCCTAACGCCATTGTTTCCAAGCAGCTGGCATTTAACCAACCTTTTCAGCTATTTTGGTGAACAGGCTGTGTGGTGAACAAGTTTCTTTTACCTATTATAAAAGTTTGGTGACCTTTCTGTTGATTATCCTCCTGCACTTCAGCCATAAGTAGCGGGAAGGAGCAGCTCACTGGGCGTCTTTGTCAAAAATCCCTCTACGCTTGGATGTGCAATAATACCAGCTGCAGACATGCCGTTTCAACATTCTCAGGCAAATAACTAACATCACCATACAGCCTCCATATGTTGAGGTTTAATGTTTCCACAGCTCTTACTGCTAACATGAAAAGGCCTGCTCTGTTCTTACAAACCACCCCCCGATTTCTCTTCCTCATGCATCTCTCATGAGATACAACCGCTTGTACGCTACCCTCACCACACATCCTCACAGGTGGGGGAACTCCTAAGTACTACTTCTGCGGCCAGTAAAAACGGGCCGAAATCAGAGGGAAGAATTAAATCTGGTAAAAACGTACCTTGAGATAAGGACTGCAGTACAAAAAGTAAAAACATTTAAGCTCCTTCGTCCTGTTAAGATGAAGAGAACTAGTGAAGGTGGAAGGGAAACAGCTGAGTTAAGTGTGAAGACTTTGAAAAGGATCGAGTGAGGAAGAATCTGGTCAGGTAGCCAACTGGCCATGAGAGAAAAGGATAGAGACTATCTAAATTGAATGGGACAGCAGGATTGTGCACTATCTAGAAAAGGGCAACGGAACCTAGACCTGCAGGGTGTGATGCAAAACAAGTTACTTTGGTTTTTTGGGCTCATTGAATGTTCCTTAGTTCGGTGTAGTCGCTGATTTGCAAAACTACTCCTTTTTTTTTTTTCTTTCACACAGAGATAGCATGAGCAGAAGTTCATTACATTTGTGAAGTCCATACATACAGTTTTGGTAAGTGTCACTGGGAAGTCCATAAAGCAAGTAATACTGCAGATAGTCCTAGTACAGTGTATCAAAACTAGAGCCACATACCGAATCATGCAGAGAAGCAAAACACGCAACAGCTGCTCATGAAGCTAGCACCACTCTTTCTGCATACTGAAAGATGCAGAGATCGTAAAGAAAGAAATGGTGTGATCATATCATTAGAGATGGCACGTATACAAAGCTACTAAAAAACCCTGTACAAATTATCTTATTTCTGGTATTTCCTAACTCCTGACTGGCTTTGTAATGTCAGTTATATTCTAGGTTTTCTGTATTTATAGAAATATAGATGAGACTGAGCTATATCTTTGAAGGATAACACTCCTCTCACTTGCAGACTTCATTAGCTGTGGTTGGACTTCACGCAGTATGACAAGCGCATCCAGCAAATAAGACCTGTGTTATTTTTCTGGTAATAATAATAGCTTCACTTACTCTAAACAAAAAAGCCACTGTTATTAAAGTGATTTATGGGATGATAGCTATGCTTGCATTGACTGTATTGGAACAAGATTATTACTGCTGAGATTATAATTAAAGCTTTCAAAGTTGACATGGGAGAAAGAGGGATTCTAAGCAGTTGTCATTTTGGGAAAATAATGATAGGATTGTCATATTTAAATAAAACACTTAACTACAGGAGTGATTTCGAAGAATGGTGCATTTGTGTTTGAGATTTTTAAAGCATTGCCTGTAAGGATATCATGCGAAGTAGAAATAATCATGGCAAGAAAGGAAAACAAGTTGAAAACAAGCTCAGACATGCTCAAATGGATTGCAGCTGGCCCTGAGGGAAGGCATTTTGGTGATGTGGCATGTGCTTTTCCAACATGTGCTGTCTATGGCTGCAAAACTAACAAGCAAGGGAATGCTGATATCTGACAGCAAGCTTGTTGCTCTTGATATGCTTTGCAGAAAGCAACTGCTTTATAGAAAACAAGAGAGAGAGAGAATATACCACTGGAACAATTTTATTTTGGACCTTTTGTAAAAAATGTTGCCATTGGTGTTACTTGGAAGAACAGAAACAGAGGGATAAAGGAGAGGGTGGGGGAAAACAGGAAAAAACATATACTGTGGATTTATTAATGATCTGAAATGCTGTGAGGACAAATTCCAGGAGCACCGTGCAACAGCATTCAGGCTAAAGTCTAGAGGAAAGGCTGTGATATGGATATTCAGCAAGAACTGAACAGAAGACAAGATGTGCTTTTAACTTTTTTTTTTTTTTAAACCTGCCATGCTTCTTACAAACTTTGCAAATCACTACGTTCTCTTCAGCCTCCTCCGCTCCATAATGCTATGTCCCATCCTTTTTAGACCACCACTGCTAGGCAGCAGCTTTACCATCTTGCTCATTTCAGCCACCCTTCCATATTTTAAATTAATGTTTATATTTTAAGAACTGAAATAATAACCAGCTGGAAAAAGACTATGAAACACTATAAGATCAGTATATGAGCCTGTATTATCTGTAACACACAACTGAAAACACATGCTTGTAACCCTTCACATCTTCCCCACAGCCATACAAGAAGGTTCTTGACAATATGAACAGCAATGTAAATCTTGCTTTGAGGTCAAAGGCCAAATATATTTGGAAGCATCATACCAGAAGCTGTCTCTGGAAGCAGCAGAGGGGGAACAGCAGTGCTTTCATACTGTTGAACCTATTCGTCAAGTGAATAATGAGCTTCTGCATGAGTATTAAAAGTACATATTTCATTAAGTACAGTTTGAAAAAGTTGCTACCAGCTTCTCCCAGCACCCCACCAAATACACTATGGCTATCAGGTAATACTGCTGAAAAGATCTCCTCTTACAGAGCATTTCCACATTTTTTACAAAGTGCATTCTTGAAGTAGCTGTGTGAGATTATGGTGTTTGTCTAACCCCCAAATTCGTTCTCCCCCCCTCAACAATACATACAGTATCAGCATCCTGAAGAATTTGTCTGTTGAAATACATAATTCCTGACGAGTGGCACCTTTGCTTATGAATTTATCTTTGATTCTTTTGCCAGTGCGATATGGTTTATGTTTGTTCAGAACAGAACACCACACACTGCCTGGCTACAAGCTGCTGCTTAAGATAAGCTGACTGTAATTTCAGTATACAGTGGTATATTTCTTGCCCTAGAATAACCTGACTTTATAGCAGCTGGATGCATGCCAGTTTCTAATGGTTTGTCTTTAGACTGCTGGCTTTCTTCTCATTATTCTCATCCTGGGATACTTGGCTCATCTACTCCTCATTTTGTGCTAAATATTCCTTATAAAGTCTTTATAAGCTTTCTTGCCTTCTTGTATGACTAGTATTTTCACTACGACAAGAATTCTTTGATTATTCTAAGCCTGGCAGTCAAAACCTTTCCAAGTTTAAAAAGCCCATGCTATCTCATTTTCCTTCCCTTTAGCCAATAGGCATTTCAGTGACTTCTTGGCATTTGAAACCTGCAGTCCTCTCTCATCTAACAAGTTACTGGGACATTTTACAGTGTGTTTACAAGGAATCCGGAAAGCCTTGTTTTTCCCGCAGTATCTCTTGTCCACTTTAATGCTGCATTCTAGTAAATGAAGACATCTTCCTGGCACTTAGATTATAACTTGTCTTTCCATAAGCACTGGTTTGTCTCTGCCTTTCAGATCCAGTAGGGTAAAGTAATTTTCTTCCCATTCCTTTCTGTATATGTGCAAAGCTCCATACATAGAAAGGTCAGGGGACAATGGGCTTTTACTGTTCATATACACCACTATTAAAGGAACTATATGCAATTTGCGTATAATTTGCACTCTCATCTTTTTGGGGCAGGAACATCTTTTGTTCTGTGTCTATGTTGTAATTAGTATAATAGCACTCCTGATTTCCAGGCTGCGTCCCCAGGAGCTAACACGCAATGAACATATACTATTATTAAGCCTGTGAAAAGGATCAAGCTTTTTTTAAAATGCTATTAGTCCGTTGGCTTGTTGTGCTAGCTAATATTTGGCATCATGCTCACCCTGTCCACTACACAAACAAAAAATAGACATCTCAAGAGGTCAATTATAGACAAAGTTATGGCTAGCTACTGGGATTCTTGAAGGAATTAAAGCTGCCTTCTAACTTATTAGATAACTTTTCTTCTTGATGAGAACTGCAACTGGTATCTTATACACTTTGAAATATAAAAACTTTGTATACAAATTTTAAACCATCTCTTTGGCTTCCAGAGTAAGCACATGTCTGCTAAAGAAATTAATAGCTTTTATTCATCTTTTAAACCTAAACTATTTATTAATTTATAAATTAATTAATACTAAAAATAGCTCCTTATTATACTCCATGCATAATAAGGGAAGGTCTATCTCAAAAAGGTTACAATTTAATGAGTACATTTTTAAAAAACATGGGAGGGAAATGAAACAATTATTCTCTCCTGGTATATGGAGAAACTGAGACACAGAGGCTTAGATTCTGCCTAATTAGCAATCCTGCTGCTTTAGGCTCACTCTATCATCCATAGAGAAATTGGCACTTCTTCCACTGCATTATTTCAGAACCTAAGTGAAACCTGAGTTCTTGGAACTTCTACCAACTGTGATTATAGTTTCACTATTTCTAAAACAGAGAAAATGAGGCAGGAAGAGGCAAAAATCTTTTCAAGGTCAAAGGCGGTCACTGGAAGACCTGAGACTTGACCTCATGTCTGGTAAGATTCGGTGCAGCTTTTAATCCTATTTTACATCTTGATTCAAAGCCTACTGAATTCAATGGTCAGACTCTTGCGAGCAACAAAGATGAAATCTTCCATTAAAAACTCAAAACCATGCAGTTACTCATCTCATGTGATGAATTCAACTATAAGAAACAGTGCCCTTAAAAATGTTAAGATTTAATGACAGTACAGTAGTAATGAATCACAAGCCTTCAGAATTATCATTCTAGGAATATGGTTACTTTTTAAAAACATTTCTGCAAAGTGCAAAAATCTTAACTAAGGGAGGAAAACCCACATGCATATTCATAGCTCTCAAGGTACATCTTTTCTTAAAATACACCCCCCTCTTTTTTTTAAACTAAACAAATGAGAGCACAGCATGGACAAGAAAAGCCACACTGGACTGTTGTACAGACTTAAATAGAGAGTCAAATAACACTTCTAGACTGTATTTCAAAGCAAAAAACTCCCACCAACACATAAAATTTCTGTACAGTGATTACAAACTAAAAGAGTGAAAGTATGTGTTCATGTGAAAAATGAAGTAACTTCATCCCTTATTTAGGCTCCTAAAAGTACTGAGAAAATCTAAAAGAACTAGGTTATTATAACTCCTGCACATTTGTTAGAATCAAAGAGATAGATCAGAAGGTATGGCAAATTAATGATTGCATTATCAAACCGATTTAGAAAAGTATCTGTAACTTACATTGTTCACACAAACTTCAAGGGGTTTTCTAAGTTTTGTGGTTTGAAAATAAACGCAAAGCAATTCCTCTAGGAAATGTTAAAATGGAATTAAATATCATTACGGAGATTTTGACACTTTGCCCTCTAATGATCCAAATTACAGAAACAGGACTGTGTACATAATGATGTAATTACATGCAGTCATGAACAATTTCATTACTGTATGCCTGAGCGAGCTTTTTTTTTTTTTTTGAAAATGAGGCCACTGTTGGAATTTTTTTACTTCTGTACCTGACTGATTTTAAGTATATCGATACTGTAGTCCTAGATTACAATGTCAGCTTATAGAAATTAATTCCCTTCTGAAGCAGTGCAACACAAACAGAAAGCAAGTACACATCAGTGGATTAAGAAGCCACTAATAGGCATTAAATGATACTTAGCACTTCTTTTTCTTCGTAGAAAATATTGCCTGTGGTCAGACAGAACTATGAAAGGTCTTCATTAAAAATTGATATGCACCAAAGTAATTTTGAAGTTGTTGTTGGATAATCAGCTGCATCTTTAGTGCCTAAACGCTTCTTAAAGCCTATCCTTAGCTCTTACATTGTTTTAGAGAAAAAGTGTAACACATCTGACGCACAAAGCATGCTCCCCTGAGGACTGCGCCATACTGCAAAAGAAAGCTTCCCATTCCCATTTTGGGACACGCTGATGCAATGCTGCTCATTGAATATCTAAACTGTAAATGCATTTGCATTAAAGAAAAACGAGCCTGAATCAATGGAGGGCTCCACACAGCACCATGCAGAGGTTCTGCTGGCAAGCTAGGGGTTGTTTCAAGTGTACATTTGTGAAAGATGTAATTTGGATCACACTGTTAGAGTCGGGCAATAACATTTTTCCCTAGAAATTTCCTGCATTTCAGTAGTCACATTTGATATATAAATGAACTTGACAATTTTTACATTTTTTTAAACCTTCTCATTAGTGCTTGCACTGGATTAGCCAAGTCCAGTGAGAAATACATTTCATAAAATTGCCTAAGGTACATGAGACAGCAAGGAACGAACTGTATGACATTGCAAAGCTGGGAGGGAGCACTAAACTGGTTGTCCTTCATTATGAGGAAAAGCCAGAGGGGTTTGTGGATAAGAAAGGGAAACCAAAAGCAGGTCTTTGATTTTCCATTAAAAAGAAAGTAGACGGATGCAGGCCTTAATATATTTGTACTCTCACACTCTGCACTAAGAAGATACCATGAAAAGTCTTGTTTCTCCTACATGTTTTGCAGCACTGCAAGCTACAATTAAGTTAAATCTCCAGTATGCATAGCTCATTAATTAGTTAGAATTCACAACCATGTTTCATACACTGAAAAGAAATTCTTGCTCATGTAACCATCTCACACATGTTAAGATTCTACAAGTGTACTGGGGATCCTGCATTTCCACTTACAAATGATTTTAAAATCTACTCCTTTTGGTGGCGAACTGTCCCACCAAACAGATGAACATCTGCATCCACATACAACCCTCCTCTATCACATGAACTCTACAGGCTTGACAGTAGCTATCCCAAGTCCTACATCTGCCAGCAGGAGGACAACTAAACAAGGAGGTGTGTGTTAGAGCAGAGAAGGAGAGCAGGTAGAGGGCAATTTAAACGCTAACCCAATAAGAGTCGTCTTTGTTTTATTCTAAGCTTGGCTTTGCCTCAAGCCAATTCTCATTATTAAATTAAATCGATTCATCATTCCATAAGTAGGAATGTGCATTGCCAAAAGGGAAAGCACCCAACTTTGCTGACCAGTAAATTGCTCACAAACTTTTACAGAGGAACAATTTCTCTCGAAAACAACGTTAATTTTCCGTTCTTGACTAAAACAAAAAGACACCTTTTACAACCATTGCTAAAGCCATAGTTCTATTAATATTATTACCAAAAGGAAAATATCTTTTTAAGAGAGACTGACAGGAAGGCAACTCTGATTGCTTTGAAAAGCACCACAAAAAATTAAAATTCAGAAACCTTCCTCAAACTGGAATCACTTCAGATCTGCCCAGTTAAGAGTACTTTCTGTTTAACAAGGAGTCCTTTTTCCTCCATATCATCAGTTCTTTACATTCCACCAATAATTTAAGCACTGCTCTGTGTAGTAATTAGCTTTAAATGTAATTAAAAGTACAGCAGCACCTTGAAAATACATCCTTGGGGGCAAAAGCATCTTAAAATTCAAACTATAATTTTAAGAGGAGGAGGATGGCAGCAGCAAGGCAGATGACAGAATGAGCATTACCACCCTCACGCGCACTAACTAGTGGCACAAGTTACCTCTCAGCATTCCACTTGGCAGTTTCAGCCCATTCACTGGAGTTACTGCAGGACATGTTGGAATAACTAGTGGCACATCACATGGAAATGCAGATGATAACTCATGTCAGCTCCACTGGGGCGTGCTTTAAAACATACTTTAAGACAACACTAATTGCAAAGAAAACCCTATTTGCTTTAGGTTTTTTTTCCAAGGATTCAGCTGTTTATCTCCCTGCAGATCCAAACATTTACTGTACTCTGAGAGTTCACTGTACTCCAGCAATTAAATTAATGGCTGCAGCAACAGCAAGAAATCCTTTAAACCCCTGTGGGCTTGTTCCTTTGATTAGACTAGATCAGTGAAGCTACAGCTATTTGCAGGCAGATTAGATAGGCTAGGTTTTTATTGCCATTTGCACTAGAGATTGAAAGGTCATGTTTGTTGACATCTTACCAAAACCCATCTGTGAAAGTTTACTTTAAAAGTTATTCTTCAGGAATATTTTTAATATTTAAAGAGTACCATATGGATCTAAGAATAAGAAGTGACCTAACCATGCCAATACAAAGCAGAGTACTCCACTTTTCCAGCAAGCAGCAGAACATATCTAACACCCGCACATATATTTTCTCTTCTCTAAAAGCAAAGTTTGAACAAATTACAAAGCATAAGGCACTCTTAATGCTAGGCTTTGTGGATGAATCATAAGGTAGTTCACGATCTGCATCTCTCTCTGATTTTGTTTTGGCTGAAAGAATGGATTCTAGGAACATTCGTATTTCCTTTTTAACTGTGCCATGCTATTTTTAACTGTATCATCTTTTTTCCCCAGTAATTAAGAATGCTTATGATGACAGTGTCATAGGTAGTAACGAGCATCTCAGAACATCTTACAAGCATTAATGTTCCTACTCTATTTGAGGTATCAAAGGACAAACATTCTGGTATCAGAAAATATCTGCACAGCCTCGTCAGAACAGCACTGCAATTCCCGATTTCCTAAGACAAAGATAAAAGAACACAAAAGTTAGTGGCAGAGCTGGGAAGTGAATCCAGCCTTCTGAAGACCTTATCATCTACTTTAACAAGGAGATGATCACTTTCTCAGATTATTTGCTTCTTTGCAGTAATACAACAGTTGTGCTTTGAATGGTAGTAATGCTTTAAGAACTCCCCCAACACCAGCAAGATGACACCAGAAGCTAAACAAAAACCTATAAAAAGTGAGCTCCTCATATTTGTACTTCAGGGAAACAGCTGTAAGCTTAAGGAGTTATGATAAAATGTGTTATATTCCATACAATCAACGAAAACAACACCTTTCCCCATACCTATTCACTTCATGCATAGTACAATTCTCAGGCACACTGAGCATTAACGCTCAAGCTACTGAACTGTTTTTTTTGCTTTAATTTCAACACTAAAGTCAATAATACTTATCAAAAAAGATGTGGGCTAAAAAGAAAGGGCTGTGTATTTTGATACCACATTGTTTATGTCACCAAAATATTTTATTTTCCTTCTTTCAGATTTTTCATATCTAAAGCAGTTCATCAAACTACTGTAAAAGATGAGATTTCCATCCCCCCAATGAGATACCTGCAACTTATTTTTAAGAAACATGGTACATTTTGAGATCTTTTGAGTTCTCAGAACTTGTTCAGTTTTAAAGTCAAATTTGTTTAAACAACTAAAGAAAAAACTACAAAAAAGTATACTTTTTTAAAACGTAAAATATTTTGCACTTTGTAACACGCAAGCTTCACACCGACTTATTCGGCTCCTACTGTACTGCCAGTAGTAGGACTATCTCAAGAAAACAAAACCTTTAATTAAACTCTTACGAGAGGATTAAAAGAAATTACAATTTACTTTTTTCTTAGTGATATTAAAATAGGTCTCTTAGGCCATTGTATTATAACCCTGTAATCCCACTCACTGCTTGTGCTGCTAGTGTGAAGCAGACATCTTCAACTTTGCTCACAAAGGCATCGCTCTCTGTATGGAATTGTGTCTCCTAAGGAGATGAAAGGTTTCTACATTTAATTTTGAAGCATGTGACTTCACCTGAAATTTTCAGATTTAAGACTACTTGCAAATAGTAGAAGCATTCATTCCTCCATCCCAGTTGCAGCCCTGCAAATTCTACTTATTTTCCCCTCTTTTAATTGAGAGTATGTAGAATTATGCTATTTTTATAATTAAAAAAAAACAAAAACAAGAAACTCAAAAAAAGGATATATGTGGAGGATATATCTTATTTTCTTAGAAGACCGTATAAAAATGTATCCAGAAACGTCTCTTCTTTAGCCAGTCAGCTCTCTGAAAACTCTGTTTCTGCTGACACAAATGTATTCTATTGTTTAATAACTTTGGAGGGTGTGGCGGGTTAGAGAAGAGACTAGAGAAGACTGGATGCCAATGCCACACATCATCCTAACAGTCACACAGAGCAAAAAACTCTCTTGAAGTATCTTTCAAAACCTCCAAAGGAAAAATTTCCAGACCGTTCCTTATATATAGCCATAACAGCCTGTTTTGTGAATGTGTGCGACAACTGTAAGCCGTGAAAGTTATGGGAAAGATTAAGGGAAATTACAATGAGAAGATATTAATGGCAATTAAATAATTCTTCTTTGTATTTTTCATTAAAAAAAAGTAAAATGCTTGAGGAAACGGCCTGGGAAGAAGCTGGACATGGGATGCATCAGCTTCCTGAGATCAGGAATCAATCCAAGACCACAAGCTGTTTCTTATTATCTTCGCTCCCCAAATGAGTGCCATGAAGAGCCAGCGCTGAGCTTCAGGGACTAACTCTCAGACTGAGAGTCACAGTCACAACTCGCTCACCCTTACTTTCACAGGATGGTAGGGAACAGAAGATTTTTGGGGAATACAATTCAATTCATAATACAGATCAGCTGTTTTCGACTTCTAGAAAATACACATCTCAAAACCAAGCACCAGCAGTTCTTCATTTCTACTTGGTACGTTTCAAATATTTATACAGCACTACAGAAATGTGTTCTAAGGTAAAAAGCAGAACATAATAAAACTGATCTTAAATGTCTTCCAATTTCAAAAACCACACAAAGTATTTTATGGTTTATATACCTGCAGTTTTTCAGTTCAATATCTGTGCAGGAAGCCACTGAGAACGAGCGTGTAAGAAAACCACAAGGCAGCAAGAAATCTGGGTTGTGACTTACCTCCCGATATCATCACTCCTTCATTTCTTCACACCCTGCAGCACGGCCTCTACTTGATCACACATTTGTTAAAGAGTCTTAGGAAAGGTGTTATTATTTCATATATGAGGCAGTAGCAACAAAAATATCTCCTACACTTAATTTTTGTACTTCTCTGCATTCTAAAGGGGGAGAGAAAGGAAGAAACCTACTGGGTAAAGTTTCTGGATTAGTTTTCTAAAGAACAGCTGCCTCCTACCACAGAATAAAAATCTTTGCACTCAGGTGGAACTCTCTCACTCTTCCCAAAAATCTCCACTACAGCTGCAAAGGAAAAATCACTTAATTCTGTACCTAAACAACAGAGTTCACAAAAGAGAAATGAGGAAATACATCAGCTCTATGGCATCCTTGTTTTTTTATTTGTATGCTACCTTTACGCCGTGCACTGGTAATAAAACAGAGAAGTTAATCATTCAGTGAACTGATATAATTCAATAAACCACTGAATTTGAATACACACCTTGGGTAACAGCAGTTTACTAGTTTTACGATCTGCGCAGTTCTTTGGGAAGAATTCAGTTATCAAAACCAGATTTCCTCTGCCTTTCTTCTAGAGTCTATTCTCTTTCATTGCTGTTTTTATAGTAAAAATCAACACCAGCTACAGAACATGTTGATTCACTTTTTCTCGTGCTTCACTGTCTCTAAGTCAGCCATATGTAGCCCTCTTAACTCAGAGTGACTAAGAAAACATGGGCCAATAACTTTAGTTTATAAAACACAAATACAATAGATGCATGAAATAAATAAGACATACAGAAGAGGGACAAAAATATGTTCTTGAAATAACTGCATATACTCCAGGAAAATGCTGTTATGCACCAGCCACAACTCCTAGATGCATTCTATAGGAAGTTAACCCACCATTCCTTCCTCTGAGTTTCTACGTTAACCAAGTTCTCAACGTATTCAGCTGTTCTTTCTTTCCCCAGTTTGGAGTGTAAGGCGCTATCTCAGGCTGGAAAGGAAGTTCTTAGACCTAGGAAAGCCCATTTGCCATTGCTTTGCAGTGACCTACCAGATGTTGCTTCTCTATAGGAAGCCTCTCCAATTGCCTAGCAGATATGTTTTCCTTCCTCCCAGGGCTTTTTTTCTAGGACTCTATCCCCTGATTTTATGGCATCAAAAGATGCCTCAGTTACCTTGAAAAAGTAAAACCATGCATATTAAATTATTTTGGTACCTAGTTCATAAAACTACTGGGGTCCTATGCTATCATTAGACTGGGAGGCAAATTTTTGTGATGTTTTCTGTCCCAGATTAGCCCTGGTTAATTTTGCTACTGCATTTCAGCCTAGAAGACCTTTTCAGGTTTTATTGTCACCAATTAAGAGCTTTATTTCCAGAGAAAACATGAATGGCATTTGGGTTCTGTAGTCTTCCTGCTTAAGGACACCAGAAAATTACAGTAAAGTTTCACACAATTGATATTTTAATATACTGGGAAATAGGCAGATGGGAATGAGGTAATACTCTGGAAAATTTGTAGTTAATTGCAATCAACAAATAGGTTATAAATTTATGTTGCTAATATGTCATGTTTGAACTTCCTCAGTTGGTGAACTACTGCAGTATCATCTAGAGAAACATGCCTGTATGAGGACTTGGATGCACATGCTTTCACTCTAGGCTGATTGTATTTTATTGTTTTAATCCATAATCTGGTTGTGCTGAGTGGGACTAATTTTCTAGATACAGGCATAGGATCTAGGACAACAGTCTATGGACCTAGTCCACTGTGACAGCACTTTCTAGGGGAAATATTACCAACTGTATTAAATACCCCATTGATTAACCCCAGTGATTTTTGTTAGGTAGTAAAAAAGACTGTCTAAAAATAGATACATAAACCCACATATGCTAAAGCCCTTTCATGTGACTATGTTGATAACAAAGTACAGAGTATATAGGGCCCACAACCTGGAGCATGGACTCCAGTCCCAACCATATCACCTTGGCAAGTCTGTCACTGCCCATACTGCACAAATTCCCATTTCACCCAGTAGCTGTATAAATCCTTCGGAAGGTGCCGGGAAGTCACACAGTATCGATCGAGACGTGCACCCTAAAGAGTCTGTTTGCCTTGTGCTAACAGAAAGACGGAGGAGTGGGCAACAGATCTCACAGCAAACTACGACCAAAGAGACAACTGGATCAATCACAGCATAAAAACAGTTTTTCTGGAAGGATGCGAAGTAGGATGCACCGAGCAGCTAGCAATAAGTAAACTGTCCTGAGCACAAGTCACAGCTTGATAAAACTTCAGAACCAGCTAGAGGAGAAAGCATTTCTCACAGCTGTTGTCACCAAACCAGACAGTGTAAGTGCGACCAGCATGCCTTCGTCCTGTCCCGCAACGTGGCCTCGCAGGGCACAGCAGCTTACCCAGGAAAAGGCGGCAGACACTTCTCCAGTGCTGCAGAGAAACTATCCCGCCTTCTCTGCCTCACAGGATATGGCAACGGAATGTCTGTATGACACCCACAACGAAGAGTCATTTTAAGAAGCAGATTCTTGGAAAGACAAAGATTAAAGTACAGGGCTACTGCCCACTGCATTTATTTCTGGCCCATGGATCCCACTTTCAGAATTTTCTTTTCATATCATCTTTTATTTTCAATGTCAATGAAGCAGCATTAGAGAGTTCATTCATTAGAATTAGAAACTTTCTTATAATAGTATAATAGTTTTTTTTTCAAATAATAGCTTTTTCAGTCTCTAACTGTGTATTTGTACACATGTACATACATCCTCTTCATTTCAGATTCATGGTATTGAAGTTCAGCACATAGATATTTTTATTCCAATATTGGCAATTCATGGATTTCCAGTGTGCTTAATTCTCCCCTACTGATAAAACTCTCCATGATATTCATTTTGCACAGAGAACCATCATATTTCGTGCACTCCTTCAAACATATAACAAAAATTTGGGATTTTTTTTAAGCCTTTGTACATTTTGGATTAATAGAAAATCCCCAAACCCCAAAAGACATTAGTGTTCAAATGAATAGAAATGGCTTTTTGATCTTAAAATTGCACCAATTATCATATCCCATAAATTGCAGGAAAATCAAGTGGCTTGAATAAACATTATTTGCTTCCCAAAAAAAAGTGGTACCTAGCATCTGCCTCACTGAATGCTAAAGCATACAAGACAAAAGGCTGTTTTCTTTTTTCATTGTGTTATCTTATGTAGATCAAGTGTCATTAATAATAATATGTGCATATTGTTAAAAAACTCAGTCAAGTCTTGCTTTTTCAAGACAAGTAGATAAATCAGGATTATTAAGTCTAATTTGTTACATCAATAAACCAAGTAAAAAATGCTGCATAAAAGCAGAATACTTTTTAGAATTGAAGAGCTCAGGGATGAGGTCCCTCAGGACTTAATTTCCCAGATGTCAAAGACTCACAGGAATTTTAAAAATGCTTATTAAATCATCTAATAGAACTTCTCTGCAAGCACAGAACTCTGCTCCTATTATGTTGCAGTGGTGTTTTTAACCCCTAAATTTTAAACATACAAAGCATAACAGACTATAAAGACATTGATAATACTTCCTACTCTCAGAAACTTTTCTGATTAGAAAGATTCCTGCTGATTCTTTTTCTCCCTCTCCATTGTGTCTTATTATTAACCATCACATTGCTTTCTATGACTTGATAAAACCTTCTTTTGTAGTTGAACGTTCCATAGTAATCCATCATTGTCTTAGGCAAGATGGTTGTAAGGTATACCTCTCCTCAAAGAACAACCTCATTGCCTTCTTTGACAGCGGCATTCACTTTGACATTCATTGTGACAGTATTTATGACAATAAAGTGTCTGAAATGGAACAGCATTCTCCTCCGTCATGACGGCTGAGGTGGAAGAAGTTACAGGCTGGAGATTTAGTTGGGTCAACATGCGAAGTATTCTCAAATCAGTACCAAATATAGATTAGTTTTGGCTTGGTATCACTGCACTATGCAGGCCAGAACCATAATTAGTTGATCAAATCACATGACAAGTTTGTTTACTCACCATCTGTCATTACCTCTAGGTGGTCATCTTCTTCCAAAAGAATGTCTATGCCTGTATTCTTGCTTTCCCAGATGTTATGGTGATTTTTCCTACCTGTATCCTATCCATCAAAGCCATGTAACAACCTGCTGGAAGCATACACAGCAATGTTGGACAAATTTCCTGCAAAGCCTTTTGCTTTCTGCCGGGAGGCAACAGCAGATTTAGCACAATCCAACTTAATGATTCTCAAACATGCTCCTCCAGCTGGAATGCTCAAAGACACACTCTGAGCATTGCGAATTGTTTGGAAAGGCTGAAGACAACTTTAAGAATCTCGTTCCTGGGATTCTGCTGTTCTGGAGACACACTGCCCTTCCATTGTCTAGAAAATGCATCTTTCTCACATTAATGGGCTTGCAGAAAGATAGGGGAAAAGATGGCTACTCTGTGGGAAAACAAATCTCTTATTTTCCTTCTGTTCCAAAAGGAGCGATGTGTAACTTTTCTCTCCCCTCCCGCCTCAGTATTTACAGGAGCACATGGGGCAATGTTCTTACAGGCCCTCCAGAACAGATGGAACAGCAATAAGATAGGTGTTTATAGACATGAATGCTAAAAAGGGAGAGCACAGGGATATAGGAATAGAAATTTAATGCAGGTGACTAGCTTGAGAGGTCTTTCAGCTAAGGAGGGAGGTGAACATTTTCCCTTGAAAAAGGAAAATTTCAAGAACAATTGGTTTGAAGCATTCCTTAAAAAGATATACTAAAATAGCGTTTATTAACAAAATATTTCAGAATTTTCAGAAATGCTTTAATAACTGGTTTTGAAATTTGAAATTACATTTGTGTTAATACTTTAAATATTCTTTCATGTTCAAGAACAGAACAGACCTTTTTGAATTGAAACAAAAACATTTGGAAAATTTCATTCTGTTCTCAACAAGGAAAAACGTAAGAAGGAAAATGTTGTTTCTAGTCAACAGCTTTAAGCAGAATGCATGGTTACTGTTGTTAAGACCACCATCCAACATTACTTCCTAAGGTTGCACCAGGATTTTTGCTAGTATTGTCTTAATTCCTGAATTTTTCAGTCAGCAGACTTCTCTGCCTAGGCATCTGACTAGGTCTCTTTTCATGTCCAGCTTCTCCTGGTTTTTCAGTCTTAGCTTTGCAAACAGCTATCCAGAGCATCAAAGGGATAGCTGAATTAGCAAACAAACAAGCAAGAGAAGACACTACCCGAGATGAAAGGCTACCAAACATTTTTATGCCTATGTTTCCATAATAGCAATGAAACATACTGAACAAAAAAGGTTATCAAACAATTGCATTTTTTCACCAATATGGTGTCAGAAAAGAATTTTCTGAAGGCAAGCATCACTTTGATTGGCAAAAATGTGATTTCTGTTCAGCTAGTTACCTGTGTTTTTTTCTTTAAGAAAATATAAAGAGCTAATCTAAATTAAAATTCAGTGCTTCTACTTGGAAAGTTCAACGTAAGTGAAAGGATTCAACATAAGACTTTCTAATATCAGTTCAATATATCAAAGATAACTTGTATGGCAGGAAGCGTTCTGGCACAAAGAGGAATGAAAAGTATTACAAAAGAAGGCTGTAACTTAACTTCTCAGTTTAATGTACTTGATACATGTGTATCTCTTGCACTATTTGGAAACCTTCATAATCCATCTATTCCTTGTTTAATATTCAGCAATGCACAAAGGACAGTACACGGGATTCAGCATCCTAGTCACACCAGCTCTAGGTAAGTCACCCTGCACTAATTGTGCTCTACTCCAAGACACACCCTTCAACATTGCTGCACTTAGTTCTCTTCGCATTAAAAGAAAGGAAAACAGCAAACCAAAACAGCTCCGAGTGCTGCATTTTTCACCAATTATGAAGTAGCATAATCTAAACCCTTATACTGGAGCTGCTACACAACAGACATCCACCTCAACCCTAGGAAAAATATATATATTGCACACAGTGCTTTTCTCAAGCCCTGACTAACCTTGTTGGGTTTGTCTGTGTACTGTTTGTCAAGCGTGTGAAGATTTCTTTACAGGAAAGAGAAGCAAGAGGACATGTAGGAAAGAAAGAATACAACTAAGGAAAAAAACAGTAACACCATACCAAGGTTTATTAGGCCAAGGCAGCTTTTTCTACATTCAGATATGTCCAAAATTTTGTGATGAGTTACTTTTATTTTCCTTTTTTTATTTGTATCGCTGACTACAGTAGGTTCTCTAGATGTTAGAGTTTGACAGTTCTTGCTTGTTTAGCCCACTTTTCTAAGAACATCACAGGTAGCAAGCCCTCATCAAAAAGCAAGAAACACTCCTAGGACAAATTCCCTGCCTGTTGTAGAACTCTATATCCAACCTCCCCCTGCCCTCATGTGAGTCTGGCAATACTGCCAATGTTCCAACACCTGAATTTTCAAAGCTCATTCACTTCCCTACCAGGACTATGGGAGAAACACAGACCAGACCCTCTGGAAATTCTTGTATGCTACTCAGAGTAGAGTATGAAACAGCTCCAGCCTCATACTTTTTCCATCAATACACACAAAACACATGCTTTAGTAATGCACATATAATCAACAATAAATACCTTAACCTCAGCAAGGTGAGGCAGTATCTGTCAGAGAGATGAAAAACGCATGGAAGCATGTGTAGAGTGCTGTAGGTTCCCCATCATTTGTAATTTAATTGCTTTTATGAATTAGAGTAAGAGTGTTTGGGGTTTATGTTTTCATTTTTAACTTTGAGCACTCTTAATTGACTGCCAACTAAATTTTTGTTTGCTGCAATATGAATTCAAATGTTCTTTGTTAGCTTCTCATTAGTTTCTCTTAGTTTAGTCTCACTAAATGACTGCACTTTAATGTATTTATAATTAAAAATCAGAAGTTAGATAAACAATTCAGAGTCCAGCAGATTCTTGCAGGGTCACACACAAATTACCTGCCAAACATATGCTTTGAGAGAAACTGTCTCTTAATTCTCAATTTATTTATTGGTGATACTACTGTGAAAGAGCTGGACAGAAAAGCAGCATAAAGTCAGTCGAGAGGTGACTTCAGGGTTGCCATGGCAATTTGTCTGTGAGCGTTCCCTTGGTGTGTACTTGGGTGTCAGGAAATTCTGTATTGAGCAAAGTGAGCAGATAAGAAGGTTTAGTCTATTTTAGGCTAAAGAAGCTTGGAGAAAAAGCCTGCATCCCACAGCCAAATTATGCAAGGAAGTTGGCACTAGTAATGTTTTTTAATTTCTGTAAGCATCTTACAACTATGAATAATTAATGTATAAAACCAAAAGCACCATAACACCCTCATTCAACCAGAGCACCCAATGACGACTTCAGCCTCTAGCTGGGTTGTGTATGCTAAGCACCCACCGACGAGTTCAAAGCGATCAGTTCAGATCAATGATCAGTAACACAGCGATCAGTCTCTAGTGCTAATGTAAGAAGTCTAAAATGGAAAAATAATTAAGAATTACTACTTTTCAAAGAGCTTACATG